>JAGGCA010005404.1:64474-81876 GCA_022876805.1 Osperalycus tenerphagus | reverse complement strand
AAACAATAAACAATAAAGAATAATCCGTATCGTTTTTATTATTCTTTTTGCTGTTTACGTTTAACTATGTCAGTGTCAAAGCATTTTTGAGATTCACAAAAACAATTCTCAAATTTCTTCTTTGTTCAGTGAATCGCCGCTTCACTGGCGTCATGATCAAATTGTTCAAATTCACTTCTTCAAATCGGTTCAAATCAAATCAGTGCTTCAACGTTTCATTTAACTATCGTCCTAATTAATTTGTCTTTCTGTCTCACTCTCATCATTCAAGTCACTACTCTCTGTAAACAACGCCACAAAACACAATTCGAATTCGATTCAGTTCAATATATAGTGTTGTCATCAAATTAACACAATTATACAATAACTTATTAATTATGATGATCGTGAATTGATGTGTAAAGAAAAAAAATTAAATAAGTGATTTAGGTGTGTTAATCGATTCGATTGCGATAATAAATGAGAAAAGAAATCAAATTAAAAAAGTGCATTTGCAAGAATCGAAGCGAAGCCAAACCATTAAATACTTAATTTTATAATCATAATTGACAACTATCACTTGGCGTTTATATTCTGGAAGAACCATTCAGTGAACTTTTTCAGCTGAGCTGCTGCGCTCTGCGACTCGGCGTGTAATCGTTGGTTCTCCTCCTGCAAATGTTTTATCTTCTCTTCCAAATTCATTCGCTGAGTCTGCTCCTTGGCGAAATCATTCTGCAGCTTCTTCACCGTTTCTTCGAGCTCCTTGACCGACTCGACATCAACAGGCGACGCGCTATCGTCGTTGACGGCGATCAACGATGCGGACGTCGACGAAGAGAGGAGCTCATTCCTGCTGATCCACTCATCAAGCGGCGTCGACAGCGATTTGGCATTCTGCGTGACGGCGAGAACCTTGTTGGCTGTGTCCACTAAACTCGGCCAATCGAGATCACTTCCCTCGTCGGAAATCAAAGCAATCAACGGCTCCACGGTCGATGTCGATGATGAAGTCGACATCGACAGAGGCGGCTTTGATGCGTTCACTACTGATGACGACGATGACGATGCCGAACTCAATTCACCCACAGTGTTCGAGTGCGGTATTGACTTGAACTTGCTAAGCTCGCCGAACGCAGCAGGTGACGACGGTTCCGACGAGATGACGGTGGCAGGATGCGCGACCGTCAGAATGACACCGTCCTCTTCCTCTTCGCCGTTCTTGAATGCATCTTTGTGTCGTTCGAGTGAAGAGTACGGCGTCGAATACTGAGTTGTGCTCGTAGATGCACCGCCACTGCTGGACTCGACTTCGTCGCTTAAATTATAATCCGGATTGATCAGCTTAATTAGATCCTCTTGTAACGTCGACGTGGAGCTGCTGCTGGCACTGCAACTACTACTTCCGTTGGTCGATCCACTTCTCTGTCGATACCTTTCATTATTCGTCAATATTCTGGGCTTTTGATTATTACGACTGTAGTGAGTAATTTTTGGTGATTGCGTTTCTTGGTGCGATAATTCTTGAGCTAGTCTCGTGTTCCACTCGTTCGAAGACGCATCAGAATAATAATCGGAGGTTGGCTTCGAGTTCTTGCTGTTGATCGTGACGATTGTCGACGACGGAGACGTCGAGTTAACAGACATGAGATTGTCGCCGACTTTAAGCAGGTGATGCGAGTGCGATCGTGCGTGGTAGTGATGAGTGATCTGTGAAGATGTTGCTTGCGCGTGATTGTTAGTGGCAGGTGTGCTCTGGTGATTGACTAAAGATATTTCGCTCTTCGACGTCGTCAAACCGCCGAAGTGGGGCATGAGAGTTTGTTGATCACTACCTGCAGTGTCGCGCGCCGATACCTGCGGCGGCGACGACAGCTTGGCTGAGAGTTGCAGTTTAGGTGATGTCGGAACCAGATTCGAATAGATGGCCGAGCGCGATTGTTCCGGTGAGACAGGAGTGGACCGCGTCGACGCGCGATGCGGTGACATCACCTTGCTTGATGGTGTCGACGGTGATGTGTCTGAATAGTAATCGGACGTCGGTTTCGAGTTGGTGCCGTTGATCCGCACGATTGTCGACGTCGGCGATGTCGAATTCACAGTCATGATGCTCTCGCCCACTTTCAAAAGGTAGTGCGAATGCGAATGCGAGCGTGACTGCGACTGCGATGGGCTCTGATTGCTGTTGCTGGTTTTCGTCAATGCCGTCTGAACGTTTCTGTTATTGTTGTTGGCAGCTTGCGAGTTTTGATGATTAACCAGTGATATTTCGCTCTTCGACGTCATCAAGTTACCAATATGATGAATCAAGGAATTTTGATCTCTGTTGTGCACTTGAAGTGACGGCAACTTAGCAGAAAATCGCGGCAATTTGGGCAGTGTGGGCATCAAATGTGAATAAAGAGTGGATCGACCTTGCTCAGGTGAGACGGGAGTCGAGCGCGTCGATGCACGGGCGGATGACACGATCTTGGCCGACGGTGTCAGCGAACGAACGGGCATCTTCGTTCGTGTCGAGTCCAGTGCCGGAATGCGATCGAACATATCGCTGATGTTCTCGTAGTCACCGACAGTAGACGTCGAATTACCAGATTGGCTCTGATCGTGATTGAAGAAGGTCTCAAAATACGCGCACGTCTCCTTCTTGCAGCCTCTTTTCGGACTTCCATCAGTGTTGGGCGGTAAAACGGTGATGGTGACAGTCATGGACGTCTTGAGGAGGTCGATCATAGACTGATAGTCGAGAGTAGCGATGGCCACCTTGCATATCTCGACGAGCCTGGCGCCTTGTCGCAGTCCCGCGTGCCAGGCGAATGCGTGCGTCTCCACTTCGGTCACGATGCCTTCTTGTTGCACGTGGAATCCGAGCTGACCCAAACTATTTCGTCGCAAAATCAACTCTCGCGTCTCGCACCCACTCGTAACCGTTTTCAATCGAGTAACAATCTCGGCAATCTCGTCCACGTCTGGATCCTTACATTTGAGAAGAATGCACTCGCCCTGGTGATAAAAGATCTTGATCCACGACGGGTGCGAAGTCCAACCGAGGATGGACGATACCGGGCACACGAAAATCGTCTCCTTGCTAATTTCTTCAATGACGATGAGAGTACTCGCTGAGATGCCGAGCCAACAGTCGACCACCTTGGACTGTCCGTAATCCTCAACCTGTACGTCCCACATGATCGCACCTTTGATGACAGCATCGCCCAAGAAGTGAGCATCTCTTCGCGCCGCTCGCTTCTTGCCACCAAAAATAGACGACACGATCTTGACGCCAGTCGACGAGCAACTCACATCATTGATAGTCGTCGATGTCACGTAATTCTGAGCCAAATCCTTAAGATACTCGTGTCTCGTTCGCTGAGCCATCGTCGCGAACTTTTCGCTTCTGTGCGCTGCATTTTCGGCGTTGATGATTTTAGCCAGGAGAAAATCGGTGAATGCTTTCGATTTGGTGAACGTTCCACCTTCTGGAATCGGTGGTCCGAACGGAGGCACTTCTTTCGATCGAGTCACAGCCACGGAGTACTTTCGCGGACCGGTGGAGTCCGCGTTGACAACACGAACTATAATGAAGACGTGCTGAAAGTGTGAGCGCATCGTTTTCGGCGTGAACGGCTTAGCACCAGCTTCCTGGAACACTATCGTGACGATGTCGTTACCGATATGACGCTTCCGCAGCAACTGCTGTCGATTGTTCGGTGTGTAAGGCAACAGAGTCGATACATGAAACATAATCTCACAGTCGTTATGCTTTGCATATACTGAATACAGTCCGGTCGTGTCCGTTTTGTTGTCGAGACCTGCTCGGTATTTGTCGAAGCCCATGAGTCGCATCCGCTCGCCGAGACACGAGAGGAACTCCTCAAACGCCGGTCCCGAGTGCTCGTTGTTGTAAAACTCTTCCTCCGTACACTGGCCGCTCTTGCAGTAGAGGACGCCGACCTTGTAATTCTTCGTCAGTCCTTGCTCGTCAAGCTTCAGGAGTTGTTCATCAGCATTCGTCACTCCCAAACGAAATGCAGACAACTGTAGCTCGGGCGCTACGTACTCGAGTACTTCTTTGGCGTGGTGATTGTTGTGATGGTGATGTCGAGACGAGGAAGACGACAGCGTGGGCACACAGCCTTCATACACTGTACCTCGCAGGACGGCGAGCTCGGCGGTCCTGATCACTGACCGATATTGATAATGATTCTGATGTTTGTTGTAGTTGGACTTGTCGTGCGTGTTCCCCGTTCCTGTCTCGTCGTCGTTCGAGATGCGCTCTCTTCGTATACTGACGGCCACGGGACCCAGATTTTCGTCAATTCCGAACCAGTTCTGGTGTTCAAGTCCGTAGAAGTGTTTGCGATAATAAGTAGCACCGGTGTCAACATTGTCGATGACGAAATTGTCGATGCCCGTCAACTGCTGGTACGGGCACAATCGCGATCCCCAACTGTTCCCGTCAGTGTGTTCGAGCAGAGAGACGCCACACGCGTATGAAGGTCGATGGAGAAGGGTGGTCGAGGCGGAAGTGGACGGGGAGGGGGACGGTGATGAGTGGTGGGCCGAAGAAGAGACGAACGCGGACAACTTGGACGACGTGTTTGTATTTGTTTTGAGCGCGACCCGTTCGCTTGTGGCGCGATTGAGGGCGATCTGCCGTTCCTCCTCGCCGCCCAGCTCATTGCGAAAATACGGGCAGTTGAGCACCAGATCGTTGTTCTTTCCGTCTCCCTGATCGGGCAGCTCGTCGTCATCGGTGGGTGCGCCGTGAGCCGTTCGGAGTGCCATCATGCTGGCGGCCGAAGCTCCCGTTGTTGTATTCCTTCTCTTGGTCAGGATGTGACACAGTCGAGAGGCATAATTCAAGTTGGCGGTCATCGATCGGCAGTCATAGTGAGCGAACGCCTTTTTCCGTAATTTCTCTTCCAGGCGAATCTCGGGGTCGTCCAGGCGCGATTGCGACGAGTGGTGCTGGACATGACCGTTCAGTTCAATTAGTGGGCACGTCGCCAATTTGGGGCCTATCCTTACCTGGACCTTAGCACCGTTGTTCATGTTGGTCCTGGTCACGTTCATGATCCAGATGACTCGAATCCGCGATCACGATGATGATCAGTGACGAGCTCGACGGACGAGCCCGATCTCGATCAGCTCGAAGAACGGCCGCTGATCGAGATGATGGTCGATCGGCATGGGCAGATCGACATTCAGCAAAGTGGACACTCGATGGACACTTTAGCAATGAGCAGCTAAAACAAAGAGTGCACTCCTCTCACCTCGATCGCCGTTGCGTGAAGTGTTGAGCGAAGTGTTGAGCGAGATGCGAGCCGAGCCAAGCTGTGCCTGAGATGAGCTCTGCTGTGTTTTGCCCGTCTGATGATTCAACAATGAAACGGCGGAAGACGATTCCAAACACACACGAGGGGAGGCCAACTAGAGTGGCACCAAAGATGGGACCAAACGACCAGACCAAACGCGGATTCATTCATTCAATATTTGTGACCGAGCACCGAGCTAACTCGCGAGTCCCGTCCTCGATATTTCTGGCTTTAATAACAGAGATACTAATTATTAGAGTCATGAAGAACGGCCCATAATTAAAAAAAAGAAGCATCGTTGAGTCGACCGACGATGATGCGGACGACGAACAGGCACTGAATTGACAACCGACACTGATCATTAACGGGCAAATGTACGTGTAGAAAATGACATTTTTCGCAGATCGCATCTCGTTCCTCTCCCTGTGCAAAATCAATGTGAATGCGACACTGTTGTGCTGTTTCTCCTTCACCATTCTTTTTTGTTCGATTGGGCGAGGACCGTAATTTGAGGAAACCGTCCATTGACAATGCCAACGAAACATACGGACACAAATCGAAATCATAATGAATTGACAACTGATAATGGCAAGGCGAGCAGCAAACGCAAAGCGAAACGGATACCTCGGACATTGGAAAAGTAGCACCTCACCAGCACTCTGACTGCGTTCCGGCGGGGCATCGTCAAGATAGTTCCGCTCTCGTTACACACGCCTGGACAAATGCACCAATCAACGGGACCAAGCGAGCGGAACATTCTTTTTGCTGTTCACCTACGTAGTATCGATCATTTGACTGTAATTTGAAGCAAAACAAACGCTGGTTACATGTCCAAATGATCACCAATGTTTCGTGATTCGCATTAATAGTTATCAATAAAAAATCTCGTACAATATTAAAACAAGACATGTATATGTACAACACAGATACACGTGTAAAATGTCGGCAAGTACAAATTGTAAATAATTATAATTATAATCACAATATAATCAATCAGTTGAAAAGAAAGCAACCTCATTAAAAACCTAAATTGCCATGACGTTATAAATCACGATTAGCATCGATTAAGGCGATCATGGAGCGAATGAAATTTAGCGCTTTAGTCGAAGGGCATCAACAATTAATATTCAATTAGATACATGTATAGGAAGAAGAAACAAATCACTATTTAACCGGTGAATGTCATTAATCGTTACGAAAATGATCATCTTCGTAGGGCAAATGAATGAATGAATGAATGGCGTCGAACAAATAACGGAGGTGAAGTGAGAAGATAAAAGAAAAGTAGAGAAAAGAGATCAACCTTTTCAAAGAGCAAATCATGATCGACTTGAACGAAAAAAAGTTAGTTCAATTATCCAAATGTTTGGCCCTGAAACGAGAACGGCGACTTGTTGGATTCGCAACATCAACACCAACACGAACAGTTAAATAGCTGCACGCAATGTTTTGACTATTAGAATGGAATCGAATCATCGGGTCGTGCTATCTTCATCTTAATCACCGTAATCCGATGATACGATAAGAATGCAAATGCGAATGCGATTCAATGCAAATTGCCGCCACCCTCCGCTACCACTCTCCATTGATTGATGATCTAACCTCGCAACATGTGCACATATTGTTGTTTGTGTTTGGACAGCATCTCGGTGATGGTGGCCAACTTTTTTAACGTTGGTCGCGTCGCGCTGAGATTCTCGATGTCGTTCTGGTGAATCTCGCAAATCGAGTGAATGGTCGCTAAATCACGAGCTGGGTCACCGTTGGTGACAGTATCCGGTTCGTGTTCGCCGGGACATTCGTAAACAGCACTCAAATCGTCGAGAAACTTGATCATTCGTGCTTTATTCTTCAATATGAATGGATTAACCACCTCCATCCAGCCCTCCTGTATAACGAGAGAAGATAAGAATTGTGCTGGATTTGAAGTGTGTGCCGATAAATAAATGCTCGTTGATGTGAGCAAGAAGAGAAAGAAGAGTCGAGGCACAGAGCCGGGCTAAGTTGAAGAGCAGAGATAGCAGAGTGAATGAAAAGGCATCACATCTAATTGCAGGCACTTAGAGACAAGCAGCACAGTCCAATTGTGTGGAGTCGAGTGGAGTCTTAAGATGAAGATTAAGAATGCAGAATTGTTCTCACCGAGTCACGCCTGGGACACAACGAACTTGATGAAACAATTACAAGCCGGTTACTCGGTGTCATTCGCGTCCCAACTGCGTTTCTATAAACGGCCTACTCTTACTGCATGCGTGTGTCGAAATTGTGTAAGAAGGAATGCGATGCGAATGCATGCAGGGGTGAAAGCTTTTCATACCAACCAGGCAAATGTTCACTCACTCTGTTCACTCTGTTCAAATTGTAGGCTTGCAAACTCAAACTGGTTTCGGCCCTTCTCTAACGCCTGCAAGAAACTAGCTTGCGAATAGGACTGAGAATGGGGGACTGGGACTGGGTCTGAGTCTGGGATGTTTGGCTATGGCACATCGCACAGCAGGGGTATATTTGGCCATCGCGCATCACCGATTCCCAAGGAGGAAAGTAGTGCACCACCATTAATTACGGCACACCAACACAGCGCGATGGTCAAAGTTAGCCATCAAATACTCACTGGCGTCACTTGACAGGACACGCTGTTTGCTGTCTCTTAGTGATGCGCACCCGTATCAGTAACGACAACATATTAAGTGAAAAGAACCGACAGCGAATGTCGACAGGAGCTTGGCGGAAAGCGAACAAACGGATCTGATCTGATCTGATTAGATGAGTAAGCACAGTACAAACCATTTTCGCAGCAGGATGGGCAGCGGGCGAAGAGCTTGAGCCATCACCATTCGAACGGTTCTCATTTGAGATGAACACATTCTGAGGGTGAGTGGAGAGGAGCAAGAAGAGATGAGGAGAGGAACGTAGAGGAAGAGAGAGAGATTAGAAGAAGCAGAAAATTAGATCACGCGAGAATGTTATCATTTAAGGGCGTATGAATAAGGACAACGATGACTTTACCAGGTGTGACAACTACAATTACACGTGTCTGTGTAATTGCTTCAATTACCTTTGTGCCAAATTCGACCAAATTAGCCAAATTCTGTAAGCACTTGGCTACTAAAATGAGACTACGGGCCGCCGTCTCCGAGGGAGTATCGTTGATAAGGTTGAACTGACGAGGGTTCAGAATGGCGGGACACATGAGACGAAGAAAAACGAATCCGCCAACGACCCGGGTCTTGACTAGTGGGTCATTTGGCCACTTGGTGGACACAGCGCGCTGAAGACATCCGCAGATGAAGCGTAGTGCTCGCGGACAAGCGTCCACTGACGAAAAGATGCACTCGACAAAGCCGTCAAGAATGTCGAGCAAGTGCTCAGCGTTGTTACACGCGTCTTGAGGAGTGTCTAACTTGGATGGATTCAATTCACAACTTTGGCGACTGTCCATCAAATTCTGAATACGCTCTTGCAGTACATCTTCCACGTAGCCGTGGCTCGTCGACTTCATGTACAAATCGATGATGGTTGTGGTGAGCGACGTCATCCGGAACAGAGTAGCCGTTTCCGTTTCCAAATTGATTTCTCGCTCAATCATCGCCTTCAATAGCATCGTCTCTTTGCGTTCGTACTTGAATATGTGCAGCAAAGCGCTGGCCAGTGGACCGCGGTCGCGATGACAGAATCCCTCAAGAACCGAAATAACCTCCAAATCGAGGTTCATGACGAGGTCTCTTAGCGTGTTGTACTCCGTCAGTGGCATGATGATCTCGTGTACGTAGCGAATCCTGACACGCAGCGAGCCCCAATCTTCGCGGATCGGCGGGTGCAATCCGCCCAAAGCGAACCAATCTTCGATCTCCTCTCCTGATTTGAGGTTCTTCAACTCGAACGTCACTTCAGCCACTTCCATATCCTTAGATCGCTTTCCCTTATTGTACAGAGTAATAGTCAACGAGTTGATATCACACGGAAGGTCTTCGAGAACGAAGTCTTCCTCCCAGATTGGATCAGGTGGACACTTGACTTGAGTGCGACAAATCTTGGTTTGGTTGACCGACAGAATGCAGAACGGATGAGGAGACAGCTTGACGGGCAGTCGATGCGCTTCTAAAAGCGACACGTACAGACTTCGCATTTCGGTCACGTTGTGAGCGGGCGCGAGTCGCCCTCTCGGCTGTTGCGGAGCACAATGTGGCTTGATTGCCGAGAACCACTCTTGAGCCTCGTCGTCCGTGGGTGCGCAAAGGTAGTAAACCGTTGAAAGACATGGTAAAGCTCGTTCAATAACCTGAAAACAGTTTGGACGATCGAAGAGGCTGTCGTGAACCGAATACAGATATGAGTAACTCAGGTCGATGAGTCCTTTCGGCTTGGTCTGCTGCGGCTTCTCGTAGAAGTAGATGTGCTGCTCCTTCACGTTCAACACGAAGTACAAATTCTTCCATTTCTTGTGTCGCTCGCTCTTCTTGTTGAGCCAACCTTTCATCTTGACGCTGCGATTTCGTTTGGCCAGTTCACGACTCTCACGGAGAGTTGCATAAATGTCTTGAGATTTGTTGCGAATTTCTTGAGCGCGAGTTGAACAGCAGTTGACTTCGTAAGGAACGTTAAGAACGGGTTCTCTTAAACAGTGTCCCTCAACGATTTGCTCCACTCGGTAGCGATTGATAACTGCCTCGAGACTATCGAAGCACCGGCCTCCCATCACGTATCGATTTCCACGTCTCTCTATCCGGAACCGCTGAACTGTGTTGCCGATGTGAAAGAAGAGTGAATAGTTTCCAGGCGAGTTGTCACTTGGTCGCACCAAAAAACTTCCGGGGCCCATCTTGGCTAGCTTCTCAACGGCTTCCTCTTTGGTTATACGCGGGTGAAACCATGGATAGATCTCGTTTGGATCGACATTGTCGTCGAGTTCTTCAACGAGATCTTTGAACACCAAACCAGACTGCTGCGTGCGATGCTCCGTGCACCACAGCCACCCGTCACCAAGATCATTGTGCACAATGAAGATGTCACCCTTTTGAAAGCTGTTAACAGTAACGAGAAAGAACGGAATTGATGTTAGGTATGAGCCGTTGTGATTCACAAGCAAAATAAACGCGAAGCAAGCAGGAAGTGACAAGCACAACATGCGATGTAATGTGCGATGTGTGCAACAACACAGATCAACGTCGTTACCTCAGTTCGTCGGAGTCCGGCATCTTCGTGTACCTGCAGCATTGAAACAAACACCAACTCGATTAGATTGCGACTCGCATATCGACCAGACAGTGTGGCATCGTGCTCTTGTCTCGAATCAATGCCACACCACTCACAACAATCGTACACATGCCATTCACGTATCGATAACAATCAGTTAACACAAAAATGATGCGATAATGCACAGTACATACGGCAGAATGGCGACGACCCGCTTCTTGTCGTTGACTGGTTCCGGCGGCTCGACTGGATGTCTGAGTCTCTCGTTCTTGAGCAGATCGGAGACGGACTTGTAGTAGGCGACTAGGTCGAGGAGAGAGTCGAACTGTCGGCCGCCGATGAAGTACGACCCACAGACGGAAGTGATGCGGAAATGATTGATGCCAGTGTGCCCGAAGTAGGAGAGAACGTACGAGCCCGGCTTGCGGTCACTCTCGCGCACCAGGTACGCACCGAACTTGGCTGCGGTCTGCAGTCGCTGCTCGGCTGTCTGTCTGTCGAGCTTTCCGTGGTACCACAGCGACTGATACGGAGCCGTCATCGATATGGTGCTCAGGTTGACCTCGTCGTCGTCGCAGCCTGGCCCGAACGGATCGAAGTCGTCATGTGGCAGGTCGACGCGCAGATTGTCGGCCGGGGCGAATGGTGAGAGGCGAGACCAGTTGGATGACAAGTCGGTGCGGGCACTCAAACGAGACCCAAACGCGTGACGGCTGTGGTTGAGGTTGTGGTGAGAAGGGTGAGATGCGTGACTCGACCTCGTCAGACGCGGGCAGCGACGCAGGTCAGCCATGATGTGGCAATGGGATAGTCGGACAGGGCGAGATGATCGGTCTGGTGTTTGGGTCTTTGTTTGGGTGTTTGGGTGTCGGGTTGGGTTCTACGTCACTCAACGTCATTCCCGGACGTCGTACAAAAAAACGCTTTAAACGAGTTGGGCGTTCTTGTCTTGCCCTCAGACCACATTTCATTTCTTTCACGGTCAACTGGCCATCACCATGTCCACTTTGCCAGTACTACGAAGAAAGACCAGGCGTCTGGATGGCTCCATCATCGTCGAAGATGCGTCGTCGCGATCGCGATCGATTGGCTCGTACTTTGCAGGTGCTGACCAAAAAGGTTCGTATCACGTTTTTTATTTTCTCCATTACATATTTTAGCACGGTCAGCACCACTCCGAGATATCACGCTCGGGTGGGCCAATAAGTCGACCAGGAGCACAACAAGTGACGTCGATATAAGTACAAAGGGTGAAGGTGACATTCACGATGGTGGCCTGGCACTGCCGAGCACGTCGTTCGATGTCTTGGGCGATGTGACCGCAACAGATAACACACTCGATGTGGCCAGGAAGATAGTCCAGAAGAAACGCAAGTCGATGGCCACCCTGACTAGTCTACTGTCGACCGCTGAAAGCCCAGTCAATGGAAAGAAATGCGAGGCCGATAAGCGCAAATCGATGGTCAGCCTGGCCAGTCTTTTGTCGACCGCGGGGAACCAAGCCGCGAATGAACACGAAGAAGATGAAAGTGGACACGAAAACATTGCCATGAATATGACGTACGATGTTGATCTGAGTTTTGCTCCAAGTCGTAACTCGACCACTCTGGAGGAACATGAAGCAAAGACACAAACAGGAACACAGGCAGAGGCACTCGTTGTGGTTCCAGGAGAAAGCAAGAGTGGAGAGGGGTCGAAGGGTGACAACGCTCAAGGATGCTCTTCGTCAAACAGAATCTGCAAGGTCAAGGTGGCAATTAGACCCATCGGCAACAAGTTGCTCGATGTTCCTATCGAAGTAGATGTGAAGTTCGAATTAAGTTAGAATGAGAAATTAGAAGTGTTTTTTTAATCAGGAATTTTGAGCTCTTGTATTTAGTAATGGTGATATTTACAATGCATTTTTGTAAACCAGTCAGTTTGAGTTTATAATTGCACGCATTCCTTTGCTATTCTCCACTGTGATGACGAAACGAATAAAGCGATCAATAAAGTTGATATTTTGGATTGATTCGTTTTTCGGTGGTTTCTCGTTGTCCGTTGTCTTGCCACGTGAGCGCGTCACGATGGCGATTCGCGATGGCAACAATCTGTGTGATTCAGCCACAATCTCGAGCTCCTTCAACTGCTCTTCTCTTCTTATCGCCTGCTACCTGACTTGTTGTCGAGCTGTTCATTAACTGATCAGGCGTCCAGTCGCACAAGTCGCTTGGCGTTCTTCATTCTGATGAACTTCAATGCGGTCACCTTTCCACGCAACAACGTGATGGCTCGTACAGGCCCCGATTTGGTCATCCTATCGGGCAACTCGCATCCGGACCTGGCCCAAAAGATCGCCTCTCGTCTCAACGTACGTCTGGGCAACTGTTCACTGTACCACACCTCAAACCGGGAGACGCTGGTCGACGTCGGGGACTCAGTGCGCGGTCGCGATGTCTACATTATCCAGACGGGTACCAAGGAAGTCAATAACAACATCATGGAGCTACTCATCATGGCGTACACCTGCAAGACCTCCTCGGCGCGCAACATCGTTGGCGTCATTCCGTACCTGCCCTACTCGAAGCAGTCGAAGATGCGCAAGAGGGGCTGCATCGTCGCCAAGTTACTGGCCCGAATGATGTGCAAAGCCGGCCTGACACACATCATCACTATGGATTTGCACCAGAAGGAGAACCAAGGATTCTTCGATGTGCCTGTCGACAATCTGCGCGCATCGCCCTTCCTGTTGCAATACATCCAAGACTCGATTCCCGACTACCGCAATGCCGTCATCGTAGCCCGAAATCCAGGCCTGGCCAAGAAGGCGACCTCGTACGCGGAGCGATTGCGCCTGGGCATCGTCGTGCTGCATGGAGAGCAGAAGGAGTCCGAGTCGGACGAAGTCGATGGCAGATACTCGCCGCCACCACCCGTCGGTGCGAGTGGCTCGTCTCCCCAGCAGTGCACCTTTAATGTCGGACTCGACTTGATGCCACCACTGGCCGCCAAGGAGAAGCCACCCATACAAGTGGTCGGCGATGTTGGTTGCAGGATAGCGATCATGGTCGACGACATGATCGACGATGTGCAGTCGTTTGTCGCTGCTGCCGAGCTGCTGAAAGACCGCGGCGCATGCAAGATCTACGTGCTGGCCACACATGGCGTCTTATCACAAGATGCACCTCGTCTGATCGAAGACTCTCCCATCGATGAGATAGTCGTTACCAATACGGTGCCGCACGAGGTGCAGAAAATGCAGTGCCGCAAGATCAAGACGATCGACATATCCATCCTGCTGGCCGAAGCGATTCGACGTATCCACAACACGGAGAGCATGTCTTATCTTTTTAGAAATGTGACACTCGAAGACTGATTGAGATGGGTTTCGGATATCAACGCTTCATTGTTGTTCAACTCCGGTTAATTACACACTTCGAGATGCACTATTGTTTAGTACTCCTTGTTCTAGTGGTTTACGCTGATAAATTACGAATTAGTGAAATACGGATCCATGTGCGATAATTTTATTCTAGTGTGCTATTGTTTAATATGCAATTAGTCTGGAATAAGTCTGGACTGTCCTCAGAGGACACCAGTCAATGTAGCCCAGTATTTTGTCAATTTGGCAGCACAACCCCGTGTCGATTTACTCATATAGTTAATTACTTAAAAGTAAACATTCGATTCACTACTTGGATCGTGCACGAATTTGTCGCATTTTCGAGCCTTCGTACCACGTGCGCCTTATTATTGTTGTCGGCGACAAATTCTGCTTCGATTCTTCATCCTGTTTGGCCAAATTTGTCTCCAGATCGGTATCACAATAATGAACTCATCATCACTGCCAAACGAGCAGAATTTCGGTCACCGAGCGAGGTGGTTAACGAGCGAGGAAGTGGAGAAGTTGCGATTGGATACCGAACTGGTATCACAGTTTCGACAAGAAAAGTTGGAGAGAGACGTGAAAAAGAACTGGGATCTGTTCTACAAGCGCAACGAGGACAGATTTTTTAAGGACAGGCACTGGACAAAGAGGGAGTTCGAGGAACTGGTGGACTGGTGCGATCCAAACGATGACAGTGCCAATGACAATCGGAAGGCGACCAGTGGAGGCCAACGAAGACGAACTCTTCTGGAGGTGGGCTGTGGCGTCGGCAACTTCGTGTTTCCCCTGATCGAAGAGGGCACACATTTATACATTTATTGCTGTGACTTCTCCGATCGCGCCATCGATCTTGTGAAGCGAAATACGCTCTACGACGAGACCAAGATGAACGCGTTCGTGGCTGATATCACCAAACAGGGCGAGTTGCGGTCCCAGATGGCCGATCATCAGATCGATGTTGTCAGCCTGATATTTGTGCTGTCGGCCATCCACCCAGACAAGATGCTCACGGCGCTCACCAATATCTACGATGTGAGTTGGCAATTGGGAAATTCTATAGTAATCCAACAAGTATTTGATGCGATGATGCATGATTGCAGATCTTGCGACCAGGCGGTTGTGTTCTCTTCCGCGATTATGGTCTCTACGACTACGCGATGCTGCGCTTCAGCCACGGGCACAAATTGGGTAAGATTTGTAAAGGATATTAGTTGAGGAATAAATATAAAAATTCGTAACGAACCATTATTCACAGGCGAGAATTTCTACGTGCGACAAGACGGGACCCGCGCCTTCTATTTCAGTGAAGGTGCGTCGCCCACTCTACTTCAACATGTCACCATTGATGTCCTCTTGTTCGCTTGTTTCGCGCAGAGTTCGTCGAGTCGTTGTTCCGGTCAACTGGGTTCGAGACTGTCGTCAATGGATATGTGAAAAGAGAGACGATCAACAAGAAGGAAAATCTGTGCGTGCCGCGCATTTTTCTACAGAGCAAGTTCCGCAAGAAAATTTGATCGTATGCGATATTATTTATATTCTGCGAAATGGATTAAGCTAATCGATCGTCCAGTAGCTTGATCACGTTTTATTTCATTTGTCTAACGGTAAGTTGTTATTATACTGATGGCACTGATTCCGAGTGTAAATATAATGCTTTGAATGAAAATGTCAGATTGTTGCGTCAGACGAGACCGAGACAAGACACCTCAGACACCTATCTTACTCTACCACCTTCATGTTTCGGACTCTGACCGTTCTCTCTCCGGATTTATCTATTACATCAACGAGAATTGGTAGTTGGAGTGGCATTCATCACAAGTTTTGCATTTCCATACTCACGTCAGTAATGTGACACGAGTGACATTTGAACTTCTTTCTCATTAATTAACTGCGTCTAATCAATGCCATCGATTAGAGCAATGAAACTTGATTTGGTGCACAGTTTTTAGTTCGGTAGTGTGCAGAGCGACTCGTCATTGCGATAACGTCCATCGAGCAGATCAGATACGGGCCATGATTGCCTGATCGATTGGAATGTATTAACTCGGTTATGAAGTTAGCCAGGTAAAGAATGACGTGCATGAACGTCAACGATAGCACGGCGATAGTCCAACTGCTGGCTCAACTCCGCCCGACATTGATAACATCGTTATTGTGGTCGACGCGAAGCAATTGGCCTCTTGATTGGCTCGAAGAAGCCATCAAGAACACGATGATAATGATGATGATGGCCATAAAAGAGCGTTATCAACAATTAGTTGCTTAATCGCGACCAAGAAATCATCATCTCCCATTATCATGACTCGGGATAAGAATGAATGCTGTATATGCCCGTCGAACCTTGAACGGGGCTGTGACGGCTCATCACGAAAAGTAGCGGATTATTGTCAATAAATGGTTAGATGATCTAACTTATCGTTAGACCACAGAGTTTTCCTGTTACATGAGCACTGCGCTTAGCGGTCGGCAAATCATTGCGTCATCGTCATCGCGTGAGGGAGGAAGAATGAAAAGTTTTCACTGACAATGAGGTGTTGTACGTGACGAGCGACTAAAGCGGAAGAGACATCAAGACATCGAGACATCGAATGTGCTGGCGATCGGTGCGGGTCGTGTCGCCGGAACATCGATGCACTTACGGACACTTGTTCATCATGATTAATGGAAAATTTATTCAATTTATTCAATTGAGCGAGTGATATGGCGAAATATTGGTCGAATTGATAGGAGATAGATAAGGATGACATAAACGCGTGTTGGAGCCAATTCGCTGATTGCCTAGTGACAGAGTGACAGACTAGCAGCCCGAGTCGGAACACCACAGCAAATCATTTGTAGGCCTAGCAATTCGGCAACGTGATCGAGTTGCCCTTTGCGATTCGCGATTACATATCGCTCTACAAACAGCATGTGAACCCAATGTGAAATATTGATGTGCATTCACATAAAACGATGTGAGCAACGTAATTAGTGTGTTGTTCAGAGTCATCATCGTGATTGCGTTCGCCACTTCAATGGGCAAGTCGTCTCATGTTTTGCATTTCGTTCAACCGCAAATATATTTATCTCTGGTGCTTCCAACTCATGAGTAGTGAGTCGTTCCCGCTCCGGTTGACAGGAGGTGAGTAGCTGGACTATCATCCAAGAATATTTGTAGATTGCACGATAGTAACCAGGCGGCCGTGCATAGATAAGTATTGGTGAAATGCCGAGAAAGAAAGTGAAACGTGCCAAGTGTTGCACACTCGCCACAATAAGTATTCGGTAAATATCCCTATAATTCATTTTATCTACGTTTATCACGTACGACAACTCACCTGCGAAATTAGATCGACCAACAGAACACATAGAAGGAAATTGAGAAAGTGCCGAAACTGCAGTTTCAAAGAAGTGCTTCCATCAAACAAGTCGACAGTCAGGTGAATGCGATACACGTTTAGGAAAGACGTAAATTTAGAACGTGGTGCCAGAACTAGTGTAAAATGCGATGTGGTCTGCTCGAAGTCGATGGATGTCTAGCATTTCTCAATGATGATGCTGATATGGGAACG
>JAGGCA010005404.1:33219-55636 GCA_022876805.1 Osperalycus tenerphagus | reverse complement strand
ATGTGTGCCAGAGAGTGATCGACATCGTTTTCAACCAGGGGATGACTGCTTATGAATCGAGATTGCTCAAGCTCAATATTAACACCGTTCAAACTATTATTCACGTTTTCTGTAACGAAAATCGCATCAACAAGAAGCCTGTTTTCTGGGGTTTCGAATACTGGTCAACAACGCGTTCGAAAGATGGATTTAATCAGAGTCGGTCTGCATTACCAGTCAACTGAGACGATTCTGTTAAGCAATGACTGATGCAGGTCTGAAAAATGCGTCCAATCGATGAAAAAACTCGTTGAATCGGAATCGATGCATACGATTTGTTAACTATTAAACTTGTCAGTCATTTATTGACTTCTAATCGAGCGTCTACTTATTTTACATGGATATTGACCGAGACGGGGAAGACAAGAAACAGACGAGATGCGGTTGGGAAAAGAAGAAAAATAGAATAGAGCGTTGCGTTATCCACTTCACGCACTGCCCATGAGCTCATCCTCGTACTGCTTCCTGAAACACTCTCCCACCGGAAAGAAGTTCCAGCAGCGCTTTTGGTACAGCTCCCAAACGTATGTCTCCTGACCAGTGTAGTCCGTGTCTGGCTTGTTGATCAGATGCATTAGGAAGAACATGTAGTTGGCCAGGTTGTGTTCCTTTTGGACGTGCGTGTCGAACCCATGCGGCACCTTGTCAAAGTAGTCCTTCCCGATGCCGCAGATGAAGCAGTTGCTCTCCATGTCGTCCACCACGGACTGCAGCTGGTCACGGAGCTCGCCGAACGCATCTATGATCAAACCCTGGATGATGGCCAGCAGGATGACGATGACGAAAAAGAAGAAGGTAATGTCGAAGATGATGCGGTACACCTCGTAGTCGTCCCCGTCCGGTGCTTCGATCACATCGCCGATGCCACCGCCCGCTCGCACTCCTTGGTATAGATGGTACACGAAACACTGAATGAAAGAAATCAGGTTCGAGTCGAGTCGAGAACGAGAGTGCAAACTTACCGTAAGCATGCTGTGGCATTTCTGGGCGACCGAGTCTTCTTCTCCTTGCACGTAAAACTTGCGGAAAAAATTGAACGCGATCACCGTGTAAATGTAGACGATGATCGTGAGGAGCATCACCGTTAAGACCAGCTACCAGAAACAAGATTAAGGACATCCATCAGAGAAGCTGTAATGAACGAGCTTAGACACCAAACCTGTTTTCCATTGTGAGTGACCGACTGCAAGATCGTTCGCAGTGTCTTGAAACCGACCGCCACATCCAACAAATGGGCCGCGAAAAAGAAATAGTTGAAGTTGCCCATCACAGAGAAACAGAAATACCACAAATTGTAGAGGAAAGACTGCAAGAGAACACCTCTGTTAAGTAAAGCACTAATCGATTTGATAGGACTTATCATACATTGTCAGTGATGGTGACGCCAGCCTTCCACATCTGGTATTTCCAATCGACATTGGTAATGAAAGAGAACCAACCGGACGGCGCCTCTTGTTCACCAACCGAACCGGACTTGTCCATGCCCAACAGGTTCGAAATGGCATCGTAATCGTACTGCTCCGAATACTTTTCTCTCACTCGCTTCTTCACGAACTTGTCCCAATAGTTGACCGGGAATCTTCTCGTGCTAATAACCAGCTTATCCCAATGACCGTAAATGTCATCATCAGCGGGCTGTTCGGAAATGTAGACGCCATCGAACTCCAGTTTCCTGGCGATTTCTTTCTCTCGCTTGAAGATGACCAGCGGTACTTTGAGGTGATAATAAGCGATCAGCATGCAGAATGAGAAACACGAGTGTAAGAGTGCCAAAATCGTGAGCACAGGCTGCAAGTAGAAGAGTTTCTCTTCCATGATAACCCACTCTTCGCTATTCTCATCGGCACCCGTGTCATCACCATCCCCAACAGCTGCAACTTCTTCGTCGCCGTTGATCTCACCACCACCCGCTGCATCTTCGTCGTCGGCACCTCCCGCGTTGGTCACTTTGTAGAATAACAAAATGAAATTGATGCAGAAAGCCATGATCAAGGCGGCGTATTTCAGGTTGTAAAAGTTTCTCGCCAAGAAGCTGACAATTTTTTGACCATACACTGCGAAACTGATGCCTGTCACGACAGGCTTCTCTTCTGTTGTCTTCGATGGCTCTTCTTCCACCATGGCAGGTGGTGGCGCGTACACTTCGGCTTCTTTCTTCGGTTTTTCTTTTAGCTCCACTTTCTCTTTGGTCTTGATATTGCCGTTGGCTGCCGGTGTCTGATCGGCAACATCGGTCGCCTCTCCATCAACAGCAGCACCATCAACGGTATCACCGTTGGGGATCAGTTGTCCATTCTCGTCAAGTACCTCAGTCTGCGACGGTTGACCGAGGGTTTCATTTTCGCTTTCGGCTGAACTCATCACCGCGGGTTTGCTCAATATCGTCGTACCACCATCGTAAAGTCCGTTCACATCGGGTATATGGACAGGAGAAAGAGTAGTGAACGGCGAAAGAGGCATCAGCGCGCTTTTCTCCTCCTCGTCTTCAAGCGGCGGCCCAACGATAGGCTCGCCGGTCATCAAGCGCAAAATGAATTTGAGGATGACGCGAGTCACATAATAGGCAGACCATCCACCCAAGAAGAATGTGTAGAACGTCACTCTGACGAATCCCACGGCGAGCTCAGCAGCCGATTTGTGTTTCATGGTTTGGTACTGTTTCTTAATGTTGGACGGAGTCACGTACGACAGAAGGCAACAAATTAGATGCCAGAAATATCTAAAGAGGCTCTTGACAGGTTCCAACGCCGACGGCGGGCGATCACTTCCTGATCCTGGGAAAGGGTAATCAGTCGCCTTTGATGGTGCTTCTTCTTCGACTTCACCCAAGATGCTGGATGCGTGCTGCATTTCGAAAATGGTATCTTCGCAAAAGTTGACGAATGCTTCCAACTTTTCCTTGTCACCTCCTTCGGTGACGATCGAGTAGAAGAAAGCGCGCTTCGACTCTTTGATTTGCGGCTTTTCCCATTGATTGATGGTCGACTCTTTGATCTCAAAGTAAACGCGTTCGATGCGCTTCGCACTACCCATGATTTCGATGCGGCCCAAATATGGTTCGAAGTAGTTAAGTACGGAGCTGGCCGTCTCCAAGAAGCGTTGCAGACGCGGCTCGTTGGGCATGTGCTCGGACAGATTCGTGAGCAGGACAGCCAGGTTGAAGCCAATGTCTTTGGCCGGATTGTGAAATCGTTCGGTGAACTCTCGGTAATCGATCAGACCATCGTGATTTGGTTCGCAACAACTCATCAAGTATTGAATCTCTTCCGGCGAGTAGATCTTCTGCTGTTCCATCGCCTTTTTGAAATCGCTCGCCGAAATCCATCCGAGACCACTCTTGTCGTATTCCTAGAATTATCATTCATAAATTCATTCATAATGAACAGTCGAATTTATGTAAAACAAACCTGAAAGTTCGCGGATGAGGTTAACTCTGGGAGTTTGAGGAACATGTCGAAAAACTTGAGGATCAGCTGCAACAAACATATTTACACAAAGTTTAGTATTAGTAAATAGTTAATATATATCGGATTTATAAATTATCTAAGATAATAGTTAACATAGAAATACCTTGAGAACCAAAATTGTATCACAATGGCCGATATTCTCACCTCTACGTTTCCAGCAGACTCGACAAGCGTGTCTACCATTTGTTTGCCGATAGTTCCATTCACAACGTTGCCCTCCAGCATACTGAGCATCATGATAACCATCTCCTTCTGAAGGTCGAGCAGCTCGATAAGCAAGTCGAGCTGCGAAGAATTCTTGGAGAGCTTGTCTTGCATATGAGCAAAAAGAAACAGAAAGCCACCAACAGCGTCCCACAACCTGGAATGTGCGAGCGCCTGCTGATTGAGTGGACACGGGCCTTGAATTGACTCCGTCAGAGTGCTGAACACCTGCTTGGCAACCGTGATCGCCTTGATAAAATTGTCTTGCCCCGACTGGTCGATCACTTCTTTCGACGAGTAGTGCCAATAGAAATCCATGATGGATTCTTGCAGACGCAACAGGTAGTCGACAGTGGCTATCACTACATTCACCGTCGTGGTGTTTCCGGCCTGCGTTCTCAGGTAGTTTTGGAACTCGAGGTTGTGGCCCTCGCAGAGCAATTGCAGGAAACGGAAGAGTTTGCAAGTAAATTCGGCGTCGTGCATGTTCTTCTCGCCGGTCGTGCCCTCCGACCCGACTCCCAAGCCTTCTGCTTTCTGATTACGCTCAAACGCATCCAGATCGAGAACTGAGCATGAGTTCATTAAGCCAGCGATCGATGTGAAGAATCCAACGTCCTTCTTCTCCTTGAGGTGCTTCAACATCCTTATCTGGACGTCACTGTTGCCGCCACGCAGGATCGAGATGCCGAGTTTAAGTGTATTCAGTACCATCGGACTCTGGACGCCTTTGCACGCCGAGATGTAAAGCAGCACCATTTCGGCCACTCCACGGTCTGCGAGTTGCGCCTGCTGGAACAGCAACTTCTGCTTCTCCATTTCTTGTTCCTGTTGAACAAGAGTAAAGATACGCTGTCCATCGAGATACGGGAATAACGACTTACATGAATAGATGGCCCTCCTTCTTCGCCGTCTCCTTCACCTTCATCCTCCTCTTCTTCCTCGGCACCACCGCAACTTTGGCTGTAGATTTCGGCATATTTCATGTACAGGCTGTCCTCCTTCATGGCTCCTCCATGCTCGGTGGTCGCTTTTCGCGAAAATGTTGTCACCAGTTGCGTCAGCGGATCAGGCTTCTCTTCTGTCACCTCCTCGATCGCTTTCTTTCGTTCTGCTTCCTCGAAAGTCTGCGTTAAGTCCTCAATAAGCCGTTCTTGTCCATTGTTCTGCGCTTCAAGCCATATTTCGCAGTAAATGTGTGTGAAGATGTTGATTGCACGGTGTCTGAGCAATTAAACACCCGTTATGAAACCAATGCGCGCGTGACATGATCATTAGAGGGCAAAGTAAGCAGGATGCGAGGTGTTATTCACCTGACGAGATTGTACAAAGGTGCACTACGAATCGCCGCGACGACGGCTAGCTTCCGGCAAAGCGGCACCGAAATTCTATGCCAAGCGTTCCCGACTAGTGATCGAATCTACAAGGTGTGACAATGCGAGTGAGGATGCCAAAAGGAACTACTACAAAGCGTTAGTAGTGGACAAGAAACGAAAGCAGGAGGAAATAAATAGAGATAAATGAAGAGTTACCTTGGAAGACTGTGCAAAGAAGTCATGCGGAAGCAAGCGATCACAACTCGCTTGCGTTGCGTCGACACACAACTTCGCCAAATGCCTTTCTGATGGCCACTCGGATGGTCTATCTTCAAAAGCAAATAAAATACAACGTTCAGCAAATCAATCAAGATTCAAAGTTTAAGAAAACAAATTTGATTCGCAATTTAAAAAGTGTCCGAATGCGTATGGAAAGAGTGAAAACAACATCGAGATTGGAAACAATGTTTCAATTAGAGAAAACTGTGTCATCAGCCTTACCATGTGCAATCCGTACAACACTTTGGCCATGTCAATGATTCTCTCGACCAACACATCTGATGATTGGTGATCGCCCGACTTGGGATGCAGCGGCGACAGTTTCTGATGGAGAGGAACGACCTCGTGTCCCTCGATCTGATTCTTCTGACTTCCCAACTTGGAGTATAAATAATGCTGCCAACTCATCGCATCAGACGGATCGATCTTGTCCGGCAAGGTCAACTGCGTCTTGATGTATTCGAAGATGTCACTTTCTGGTTCTTTCTTCAAAAACTTCTCCTTTGCGTGAGCCACCATTTCTTGCTCGCGACCCGCAAACAAATTCAGTCCGACAGGCAGCAAACGCTTCAAGGCGGCTACCATCAAACTGGACGCGATCTCCTTGTCCCTGTCCCTCCTTCCATCTCTCTTCTTCTTTTTCTTGCCACCACCTGACTGAGAACCAGTTTCAGTTTTCTGGAACACAGCTCTGCCCGCACGTCCTGTCGATGGCATGATGAGAGCCATGTTGTCGATCTCGTTCTGCGATATGAAGTTCTGCTCTTCTCGTCTGAAGTACTGCGACGTCGACCAAATATTAAAAATTGCGGCCACGTGGTGGTAGAGTTGCTCGGCTTCAGGTGTGTGATTCTTGAGCCATTGTCCGCGCTGAACATCAACGTACTTTATCAGCAACGGGTAGAAAGCGTAAATATCGCGTACTAGTAAGTTGTACTCTTCTTGAATTTGCGCCTCCACTTGTGATGTATCGTCAGTTGTTGATTTCAAATATCCGCGCATCACATCTTCGCGGTGATAAACAGCTTCAGTTCGCTGAACAATCTTCACAGCCAGAGGCAGCACCGGGTCGTAAAGCAAGTCTTCGGATGAGTTGATTATCGTCTGGCCAGAGTGAGCCGCGATTGTCACCATCCACGGCGCCCCATCGATTCCCACTTGATTCTTGATTAGATTCAACACCATTTTCAGCAAGTTATTCAGATGTTCACTGGTCACATTGGTGACATGATTGCCACCCGAAAGACTGACAGTATCAGGTCCTTGCGACCACCAGAACGGCAGGTAGGAGCAGACCATTGGCAAGATGGCGTCGATAATGTGCGGTTCGTTGACGTATTTGCTTGACGAATTAATGAACTTGTCCAGTTGGCCCATCAGGTCTTCGAGAGTGGGCATCGAGGTGTTCAGGTCTTGCATGACTGCCTGCGCCTCGAGCGATCTCTCCTGGAGCTTCGCTTGACACGAATACTTGTTGTACTTGGTGAGAGACGGCTCAAGGAAGGCAATCGGGAACGTGGACGCGAATGCGGCCAGACAGTTGCCCAGTGCTGGTCTGTGCCGGTCAAGTTCACTCTTGATGAATCGGCGGCCGCAATTGAGTTCGTGCTTTGTTCCAAGCGTGTACACGCTGTTAAGAATTTTGTAGCACGCCACTTGGATGTCGTCAACGAGCAGATCGCTGCCAAATTCGCAACCCGCCAAGTGGTCAAATACCGCAGTTAGAACCGGGAGCAGAACCAACTGAACGTAATTCAATGAGCTCGATGTCTTCATTATTGTACCACGAATGTGACTGAATCGCTTATTTTGCAAGTTAATCACACACATAGCTAAATCATCCGATGCGTGATTGAAGAACGTCAACATCGATGTCTTGACGAAATCGGGAGAGTTCCTCGCGATCGTGCGCGCGTCCGTTGCCCGAATCAAAACCTGCAAACAGCGAACTGAAATTTTCGCGTCGGGGCCGAAGACAGACAACTTGTAACGCAGGAGAGAAGCAAGTTTGCAGAACAAAGACGCCACCAGTTCCTTCTCTCTGAAAGTGGCCACTCCTGAGTTGGACGCGCTTGTCGCTGACTGTTGCGCGTTTGTGAGGAAGAAATTGCGATGCGCTGAAAAGCACCTCTCCATCAGTGGCAAGACCACCTTGCTGAAGAACTTTACGTCGCGTTTGGACTGCTTGAAGCTGCTCCTTCTGCTACAATTAACTGATGGCTTCAGCAACTTGAGACTGACGGAAGCGATGTCGGTGTACTGCAGTAGCTTTTCGAGGAGCGAGGAAGCGAAACGGCGCTCGACCTGGCTACTGGTGGCCGCCGATGTCGTGTCAGCCATATCGATGAGACCAACCTGGCTCGGCTTGCGATCTTTCTTCTGGCTGGGAGGGGGAGAAACAACGGTCTGGTGCTCTTCTCTGCTTTTAGTTAGTTACACGACGTCGAAAGCACATCGACGTTGAGCACACCGCACACAGCACGTCCATCAGTGACGAACAACGAACATCGAGTCGATAACAAGCCCATTGAAACATGAAGAAGACAATGTAGCCAGCGAAAGCCATGCCATTAAGAAAAACATCACAAAAGCACAACGAAACAAATTAAGCATGAAAGGATCGTCACATCAAGCGCAGAGTCATCACTCACCGGTACACTCGATAGCCTTCGAACTGCAAATACTTGAGCAGTTCTTGTGATCTCTCCCTGTTCTTCCTCTTCTCCTTGTCGGTCAGCAGGTCGTACGGCACCATCTGCGGATGAATGGGTCCACCGAGCGCTTCTGCCTCCTCCTTGGTTTTCTTTGCCCACAAATCGTGAGCATTTTCCGCCAATCTCTCGGCCATGTTCTGCATGTCACGACTCAGAGTGAGGTTTGAGGTATCGATCGGTTGTGGATTGTAATCGCTAATTGAGGTGCCCTGATTGAGGTCCATTCTCGACGGACTCCTTGTCATCTGTTGTTGCGAAGAATCAGATTGTTCGATTTTCCAACTGAGAGCAAGAAGTGCTTTGATCGCATCTCGAATCGGTTCCTTGTATCGATCTTTCTCGCGTTCGCTCAACAGGTGATATGGTTTCAGTCGCGGATGGATCTTGCGCTCGAAACTCCATTGCTCGCCATATGTCCAGCCGTGCTCCATCTTACGTGACGCCCACGCGTCGTGGTAGTGCTCCGAGAAGCGTTGGACCAGGTTGTGAATATCCGAAGTAAGTTGAATGCCGCTCGTGTTGACGGGCTCGGGAATATAAGGCCCGGAAGTGGGACCTGCTTTCGCGTATAAGTCATCGTCAGCGCCTGTGGTAAGAGAGTAATCAGGTGGCAGAGCACACGCGATGGCTGTCAAACATGGAAGTGCTTTTTCAAACAATTCCGGATCGTATTCCATCTTGGCCAGTGAGTCAAAAATATTGGTGAAGAGAAGCATCGTCAACCGCCGTTCTTCTTCGGAAGCACTGCCATAGATTCCCTGCCCACCATGTCCGTAGTACTTGTTGCACCGCTCGTAATGAAGAGTGAGCAGTCGGAGAGCTACAGTCGTCGATTCATTCAGCACAGAAACATCGACAGTCAGTTTGCGAAGAAGTTTTAGCAACTGACTCGGTTGCATTTCTCGAGTGAGCGCCACCAGGAAATCGGACACACTCTCGCGTTGACCTTTGGTCAGAATTTTCACCTTCGACAATCTGTAGACGGTGTGCAACGTCGCTTCAAGAAGACTCGCCCAGTTTTCAGCGTTGGCGAAGTAGTTACTCTCTTTGATGAGCAACGGCAACACGGCGTTTCCGAGGTACCGATTCAGAGCCAGGGTCATTTCACTCTCGGAAGAGCTCCCCTTCTCCAACATTGTGGCCGCTCGCATGTCTGGCAAGAAACCTTCTTCCAATAGTCGGAAAAACGTTTCTTGATTCTCGATGCCGTAGACGCGTTCCAAGAACAGCACGATCGACTGCTTGTGGTTCGGCATGAAGTTGGATGGCATATCGGACTTGCCTTCTTCAGTGGTGCTCTGCAATGCGAATCTCAGCGACAGAACACCTTCGAGATCTTCGAGTGGAACGAGAGATCTCAAAATGGACCGCGCTCTGATGCACTCGTGCTTCCCTTGCGCGATGGTGGCCGCTTCGGGAGCGCACCGTCCCAGCAGATCGACGAGCGCGCAGTAGAAGTTGAGAATTGCCGCACCCATGTCGATGTAATCTTCGTCTTCTCCGGCTGGTTTAGCTACACCGCGCTCCACTTTGGCTGCGAGTTCGCCCTGAATCTTTTCGGACATATCGATTGCATCTTTGATAGCGGCTAAAAGACCAGGTCCTTCGCCGCGCAGAGCCGGTCCCAGACACTCAGGCCGACGAATCAGCAATCGAATTACCAAGTTGGCGTTTTCTTCGACACTTTCGCCGTTCACCCAGACACAGAATCGTAAGAAGTCCAGATAGCGCTCACCCTCAACTGGATCCCAGCCAACATCGGGATATCCCTTATCGAGGAGTTCTTGATTCGGCTGCAAGCCGCAACGCGACAAGTAAACGGCGATCTTCTCGAGGTAATTTTCTCGGAGAGCGAGAGCGAGCTCGGGGTTCTCCATCAGTGAGGAATAAGCAACGTCGAGAGGAGTTGATCCGCGAAGTGATGGACGCGACAAGAGGATGTTGCTGTTCTCAAGAAGAAAGTCAAGATGCTCGAACATCGCCTTCTGATTTTGGCTACTCGATCTGCAGAAGAAGCAAAGGAAGCGGCAACAAGAGACCACCATTTTCGAAATGCTGTCACCGCCACTCTTTTCGCCTTCTTTCGAGGTGGCCGCCGTCTGGCCTTCGCTCGTCCCTCCACTTTGCGCCTGAGATCTCTTGCTCAGCGTGTTCATCATCACATCCATTACGTTCTCGTGCACGTGAAGAATGCGGATTAAGTCCGGGTGCTGGAAGAAAATGCGGTTGTTGACCAGGGTCCACAAACTGTCGCGCATCACTTCTTCCTCTTCGGGTCCCATCTGGACCGGTAATAAAGCGCGTACTTTGCCGAGCATCTGCAAGAGTTCGGTGACGTCGTCCTTTGATTTGTTGCTGATGACGTACGAGTTGTGCAAGGCATCGATCAACTCGCCAACACCATTGTAACAGCGCAGCAGTAAGTGAAACATCTGACGAATGAGTTCTCTGTTCTCGATTTCCGATTCTTCTGACCACTTAATTATCGTGGACACTACCTTGCTAAGAAAAACATCTTCGGGAGTTTGTTTCGCCTCTTGATTAGCATCATCTTCTTTGGATTCTAACTTTATGAATTTTACTAAAGATGCCAACTTGTACGACCAGCCCTTCTTCTCCTTATCCTGCTCGGTCGACGATGACGAAAACACTCCCGAATCGCTTCCCGACTCACTCTCACCTTCCTCGTCAGTAGCGATCTGAACTTTTTTCATCATCGAATCATGCACGTCACGAAGAGCAACGCGAAGATCTTCGCCACACGGACAAGATTCCTGATCAGCGTCATCAATATTCTTGAAGTTGAGAATGGATCGCATCTGTTCTTTAGGAGCACACCGAAACTCCTTTGTCTTCTTGGCCGCGAGGTGCGATGGCAAATCAGAGTTCTTGATGTAGTGGTAACGCCGACGCTGATCAATTTGAAGCTGATTGACATAAGAGTCACTGAAGGCAATTATCGATTCGACTCGATGTCGAATTTGGATATCGAAGAGATGGTGCAGGATGTGGCACATCGCCAGCTTGACTCCTTCGTCCAATTTCATCTGCAACAAACCCTTCATTTTTGTTTCACTTTGGGGGTCGCAATTTGGATCGAATATTTCGGGATCGATTAAGGTGAGCAGCCACTCGAGATCCGAGTCGGCAATACCGCCGATGAGCAGCAGCTTGTCAGCCAATTTAAGCAACGGCACGAAAAGATTTTCGTTACTTCCGCCAATCGGATCTCTCATCGGTCGATTGCCTTTCCGGACAGCATCATCGAGAGCCTCGAAGACGAATTGCTTGAGAACATCGGTAGGGAAGTACGGTGCTGAGATATCTTTAATTGATTCGTCCAATTCTGTTGTTATGTCGGACACTTTCATCTCAGTGCGAATCGAGACGCACTTGAGCGTCGAGAACGAGTTTGCCATCTTTTCGTTGTTGGTGTACAGTTGTTTGAGTTGCGATCCAAGCGGCACGATGAATTCCTTCTGCGTCAAGTGTCTGCTGTAAGCGTGAAATTCCAAGTGGAGAGCGATGAGCAGGTCCGCAAATCCAGTGCGAAGAGGACCAGACATGTACTCAGACTGAATGGCGTACAGAAGTTGCTTCTCGTCGACATGCAAACAGATTATGTGAGCCGCCCGATGATTGCCCTGGAAGCAAAGCGCGCCATACAAGACCAGCGTATTGGCGTGGAATGAGAGCAGTTTTTCGTGCTCGATCAATTCGAGAATGTCGATGCACCGATCTTCTTCGGGTATGTGAACAGCCAACATGGAGACTGGATCTTCGACAAGAATACTCCAACCGCGAATGTCGGATAACTTGAGTGCCTGCGCTCGCAGATTGACATTAGGCACTCGCGCCCACATGTACGATTGCAGGGACTGCACTTTCAGGCGAGGCGGACACTGTGGTGTCAGGTGCTTCTCGGTCGATCGTAGAATAGCTGCCGACAGTGGCAGTGTGGTGGGTGTGCGACCCAGTTCGAATTGAAGACAGTCCTTCGTTGTGGCTTCGAAGAATACAGCTGGATACAGTTTTGTTCCCGGTTCCAGTTTAAATCGATGTTGTGTCGGCTTCCCGTCGACAGTGAATGTAAGAGTTCCAGTGGCGATATCGATGAGACAACCAACGAACATTCCCTGGTTTGTTCGTGATGTAGAACCTTGGCCATCATTCGGGTTGACCTCATTGTATAGCTGACCGGCACTGAGCACATAGCAGTTGCGTCGCTCGCAGTATTCCGCCACCTGACCATCTTCTGCCCACACTTGAATTGTTGTGTACTGCACCTTGTTAGCACTGAAATCTACGATAATCAATCGAAGCGAAATTAAAATGGTGTCTATTTGAGCTCCTGTCCATTTATTTAACTTACTGTGTTCGTAATGCTTAAAATTGCTTGTCACCCAACCGCAAAAGACATGAGACGGATCCTGACCGGGAAACACGCGAACTCCGTAAAAGTATTCGTCGACAAATTGCAATACAGATGGGTCGAGCTGATCATTCGTCTCATCCGGAAGTGCTTCAGTCTGGTCGATCCTGGCACGAGAACCTCGTCTTTGCATTGATGGAGTGGGATCGGGAAGCCTAAAGCGAAACAACAACACGATGAAGAAAGAAATACCTTGAGTGTGGCGAGTCACTTACCGTAGATTACTTGGACGATCGGGAACCGTTGGTGGCACGATGTGCTGTGAACTGCGACGAAAAGACGCGTTCTGCACCGATATTGACGGCACCATGAGATGGTCTCCCACTTCGGGAGCTCTGCCCGGACCATGAGCTCTTTTTAGTGCGAGAGGTGCATCTTTTTTGGCAGTGAAGAATCTGAACGGTGATCGTGACCGCTTCTTTCTGTCATCTTCTATAGTGTCAGGAGTCGAGCGCCCAGACCTGTTGAGGTCCTCCAGACTTGAAGCTGATCTCATCTTCTTGCCACTAATTTGGTGGTTCTGTCTTCTATGAACTTGAGTCATCATTTTCTGTGCTTCACTCATTGTCGGCACAGTCAACGTGTTGTCGAAGCTCTTCGTTTTGGTGAGGCTTCCTGGTTTCTTGGCACCAGCGATCGACGTCCACGGTGACGTAGTTCTCGGCTGCGGCGTTTCGCCATCATCGCCTTCTCCAGCTGCTTCTTCGGAGTATGCTCTCTGAAGATCCTTGACATCGGCCATGCTGAAACCCGATTGCAGCATGTGCTGTTCAAGATTTGCTGGATGCCGGAGACCTGCTTGTTCAGCTCGCGCACGACGCTGCCGGCGACGCAGTTCTTCCCATTTGGACGCCTTTTCCACTTCGTCAATCAATTTGTTGTCGACGGTGACAGGCAGAGACAAGCGCAAAAACTCCCAAGGTGCCTTCTCTTGCGCTTCGAACAACTTGTGAGCGATCTTCAGTGCCGGTGGCGAGTCACTTCCTGCCGGTATTCTTGTGACTTCGACATGCGATATGTCATCGAGATCGTCGACGTTAACGAAAATCGGTTCGTCTTTATTGTACCAAAGCGTCATTTGTCGGTTCATGTTGATGCAGAACGGCTGGTATCCTTCTTGCAGACCGCACGTGGTAAAATGCTTCAGTGCGTTGATGTCCTGTCCGAAAATGAGCCTCACTTTCTGGGCGACTCCCAGACAAATGGCAGGCACATAGCTCACGTCGCCGACAGTAATCTCGCTGAAGGCCATCTCACTGCCAACTGCGTCCAACAATAATTCACCATTCAACGAGAAACTGATGGTACGATCGTTGAGATCAAGGAGACAGCCAATCACATCACCTGGTTGTGTGGTCTTACCGAAGGCTTCGAAAGTGCCGGCATGCAATTTGCGGGCTGCACTGCAATCGAACGCCCATGAATTCTCATCAGAACCCAATTGTGCTGAAGCCTTGAAACTGAGATTGGCCCATCCAACCTTAATCAAGCCAGTTGTGAGAGCCTCCACTTCAAAATACCACTTGCCAGAAGTGACGGCGTAAATCTTTTCGGCTCGATAACTTCGGAAATCGGACTTGTCTTGCAGTACAGGACGCAGTATGCCCTCCAACTGACTAGCTACATCACCGACGGGCGGCTCGAGAACATATCCATAAGCAAGAAGTGTGCGCACTGCCTCTGAAGCCGTGTTCCGATTTGCTCTCTTAATTACATCGTCGACATGTTTGTAAGGCACCAGGTGAGGACTTCTGCGATTGATTGGATCTTCACTCAGTCCGTACGTCCACATCTGAGAAATTCGTTCAGCAGCCCAAATATTGTGAGTGTATTCGGCCAGTATCTCGACCAGATCGATCATCTTCGAGTTGAGTTCGATATGAGCCAAGTCCAGAGGAGCAGGTTTGTAGCCGTTCGACTGCAAGTACGGGTCGTTTGAGAGTCGCAGCGTCTTCATTCGGGTCGGTGTCTTCTCTACAGTCACCCGATATCCAAGAGCGACAATTGTCTTGAGCGTTTGCAGTGCCAGGTTCATGTCGTACTTTTTTTCAGTAGCCGGCAATCGTTCGAATGAAGTCAGACACGGATGCTTAAGAACAAAAAAAAGACAGTTACGAGGAGAAGCATTGCTTGGGAAGGATATATATACAAATCCATTCTAATGTTAGAATAAATTAGTATATATTATCAATCCTGTCACTACCTTAAGCAGCGTGTCGTCACGAATCTCGCCCCATGTCCAACCTGTGTCCATTTTGTTCATTGCCCATATTTCGTGCATGTTTTCAGCCAGTTTGTCACGCACATTCTCGATATAAGGCGGTAATGATACGTTTGAGGTGTCGACGGGACGTGGCACGAAAGCGGCTTCATCCGCCAACTCGAGAGTAGGGCCGCAAATGACAGTCTTCGCCATGTCACCAAAATGAAAGCACGGCTCGACAGTGAGCATCTGTTGTAGCAAAAGACACTCAACGAGTGCAGAATGGCCGTATGGTGGACCGTACTTGAGTCGGCCATGATCGCCTCCCAGTAAGAAACGACACGAACACCTCGCGGAGAACGAAATGACGGGATAGAACATTCCATCGGTATTGAAGCCTTTGAAGCAACCACGGACTGGCATTCCGTTCACCGTGAACGTGATGAGCGGGATGTTGAGGTCCAGAATGCAGCCAATCACGTCACCTTTCTGCAAGTATGGTTCACCTTCCGGCAAAGTTCGGACGTAATTGCTCCGACCCGATGTCCACAGGTAAGCGCCGTCAAAACCGAATGAGTACAGATCGTCGCCTACACCATTGCCACCCCACTTGGAACCGCCCCCGGGATAAGGAACGTAACCTAGGTAGGTAATAAATTCACCGAAAGTCTAATTAATTCGGTTTGAATAAAATTTAAAAAAATAATGACCGTTTTAAGCAATCTACCTTTGGTATTGGCCCAACCCACGCGAAAATGCGGCTGAAGATGAGTGACAGGCTCGACGTGGTCGATGGTCGCTTCGTAATACCAGCGACGGTAGACCGCTGAGCCTTCAACTCTGCCGACGTAAATGTTGGGTCGCATGGATGCGACGTGATCCACGAGACGTGTCTGAAGCAACAAGTTGCGACTCGGCAATAAATTATCGGTGATGTTGTTCTGCGAACTTCGCACCGCGACACCATTACCAACGCACAACGAACACAACACGTCCAGAACTTTGGGATCACGGCCGTGCTTCTCGAGAAGAGAGATGATCACTTTGATGTGCCCTTCCTTCATCATGTTGAGTGCTTCTGGCGAGTCGATCAACACGCAATGCAGCACATCCAACATTCCCGTTCCTTCGGATGCTTGCTGAGACGACAATCGCGAGAAGAGCCAATCTAGTCGATGACTCTGCGCGAATTGGGCACAGTTAGTGTGGTTGCCTTTGATTATTGCGGCGAGGAGCTGGTAAAAGTAGCCAGTAATTGCCTCCCAGTTCGACGAAGATTCTTCGCCCAAGAGAATGACCAACAGTCCGTGTCCGGAAATTACGTTAATTTTGTCAATTGCTTCGAGAATCAGGTTGAGAATTCCTTCCTCCTGAAAGAGGTCTTGTCGATTGCGGAGTGCGCGAAGCTTGTTCTGTTTCTCTTCGTGATCGCAGCCTTCCTCTGGCTGCGCGAAGTAGTCAATCAAATCTTCCAAGATGATAATGATAATGATGTGAAATGAAATGAAAAAAAGGTGGAATTTGAATTAGTGCTAGAACAGTGATGTGGTGCATTGACTTATTGCATGCGGTTCGCAATAATTCTGATTGAGCTTAACTAGTGAAAATTTGTGGGTAGCACGCGCATTCCAGTCTACAGCGACTACTCGGTTTAGTTAGCCATCCATCATGTGTATCCTTACCTTCGAGACACCGGACCATTTTTTCCTGATCTGCTTCCGGGAAGAGAGGTGGTTGACTCGAGATGCTTCGATGCAACGCCATAGAAGAACCGGAAACGGCAGACGGTCGTCTATCGGCGGGATTCGTACTTCTTCTGCTGTTCTGTTGCTGGTATTGGAGGCGATTCGATTGCAGGGAGTCAAGCTTCTTGATGAATCGATTGAAGAGGGCGTCGCATTTGCGAATCACTCTCGCTGTTTTCGCTTCTTCTTCCTGACTTCTCGAGAATTCGAGTCCATCGTCCATCTTGCCTTCCTCAGAAAGAATGGCCTGCTTCTCTTCCACTCTACCCACGCCTCTCTTCTTGGTTTCATACGTGCGATAAGATAACCAGTAACCAGTTTCGATGTGCTGAATAAAAAATGTGGTGTCGCCGTACTTAATGAGAGGATAGCCGACCACTTCTTCGTCTTTCTCATCAATGGCGATCTTCTTGTCGTCCTTGTTTTGTCTTAGGCAGAACGCAGTAGCAGCAACAGTCGCATTTTCACGCGCCACCAAACACAGTTCTTTGTTTTCGTTGATGCCCAAATAGCGGCCAGTTGTGATCTGATGGATTCTGACCGGATAGCCCCAATTGATGAAACCACCAGACCACTTGGTGCGCACTAAATCCAATCGCCACAGAGAACGCGCTTGATTCATGACGGCACCTCCTTCGTACACGACGATGTTCTGGCCAGGCGCTTCCGCCCAGTTGATCGGCACTGTCAGGCATTCGTCGCCTCCGTGAAAGAATCGCAATACTTCGCCACCAAAGACGTACCCAACGTTCTTGATACGACTCAACCCAGTGCCAAAAGGAGCGATCGACCAGTGCGTCTGATGAAAAGACGCGTTCACGATCGAGTTGTCGCCCTCACGAGCGGTGTGCTGATGAGGAACACAAGCCGTTAAAACAGATCTGCTTCTCACTCAGATAGATACTTACCAGGTAGCGTTCGGTGGCAACGCTCACCAAAATCAAGTCATCCCCAACGCGCACCTTTTCACCTTCAGATCGCTGTTTGGATGCCGGATGGATGGTCCACCAGCACGATTCTCCCTGACTGTGCTCCTTCAGACCGACATCGAACGCGAGTTTGTCGTTTGAAGAACTCGTTGACAGGCATGCCAAGTACATATTGCTGTGACCGTGTCGCAGAAGGACGGCGTGGCCATAGAGGAGAGTTCTGTGTCCACCACCAGATTTGCCCTTCAACGACAGATTAAACAAAATTCAATCGTCTCTCGACAGCGTATTCTGCGGGTTCATAGCGTTAACCAATACACAAAAAAGCACAAGCAGGGGATCTGTATGTATACGCACCTTGGATCCACCACCACCACCTTCTTCTGAAGCCTGGCTCTCAGCGGTAACCATTTCTTGCAACGCCCGAACAGAGAGCGCTTGTTCGAGAACGAAGACACACGACGAGATTTCGGGCGGAAAATTCTGCCAGAAATTCGGGGCTCGTCAATGCTGAAAGACTTAGAGTGACTATTGCGCTAACCTTGTCCGCAATGTTCTCAAGAAAGCAGTGCCTGTTCCCGAATCCTTCAGCGGCCAGACATACGCGTTCCCCGGTGGCAGTGCATTGGAGGCACACCATGTCATCCTGTGATAGAGCAACTGTCAGTTTCGGTACGCTCAAAGTGCAACGCTCAATTCTTCGGTTATCGTGCGCTCAGATATCGGTCGGAAATGAAGTGCATGCCAGTGGCCTACAAATCTCGTTCACTAGTTCACTAAGTCAAGTCGTTCGTTGTTGGGATAGTGCCATCAGACAGAATCAGAGTGTAGTGTCAGCAAGTCGCGACACTCATTCTGTTCATGTTCATCCTTCAGAATTCTACCGCTATGCGAACTATGTCCATATCTATTTATAGCGCGCATCCAATCCGCTCATGACAGCGCGACTCGTCACCGAATTTGCGTTAATTCTTCACTAATAAATCGCGCGGTTCCCCATCGTTAACTTATTAATTCGATTGATACATATGAGCGCTAATTGCTGTCGGGTATACGCTATCCGCATGGCATCTGGGCATCAGATATCGACTCAATGCAATCGTCTTACCGTTCGCAAGAACGAAACGTCATCTTGCTCTGATCCATCTTCGCTATCACCCATCTCGATCGCCTTGAATCACGTCACATTTACACTTGTGCGATTTCGACTTGCTCGTAATCAGCACTACTTTGGCACTGAATTTCGGCGTGGAGCAAGTTTGATTTCGGTTTCGTCTTCGCTTTACCGGTCAGATGCGATATACACGAAGATGCTAATTGCTCGAGATTTACTAATCTTCCGCCATTCCGCCGTCTCCTACTACGCCTAGAGCAGCATTGCGTTTGTGCGGTGGCGGCGAGACAATTTTGGGCAAAGTTGGCCCGATGCCGAATCTTCGCATTAAGTCAAACTCGTGCCGAGTTGGCACATCTTCGCGTGTATACGAAAAGCGGAGAAAAAACAAACAAGAGTAGCACACATTCCAACATAAAGGCATGACACGTAATATTTATAAGCAAAATCTAAACGACGTTTATAAACGTTATATTTAATTTAATAAGCAGTCATTTAGTTAAATTAAAATGTACTTTCCGCTTGTGTCGATGAAAATACTCTCGCTCGCTCGATATTGAGCGATTGTTCTCGCATGTCCAGTGTGTGGTGTGTATCATGCAAAACCGGCCATGGAATGCAAATAAATGCCACCCTCCATGCAATGAGTTCTGTACATTTTCGACAAATAATGATATTTACGTTCGTGTTGCGAGTAACAATCAATCGTAAACTGTTTGTGGTGTTTTACGTACCAGCGTTAAACAATTAAGATCGATTTCATGCTGATTCTATGTAATATGATGAAGCCGTTTGTACTTACTGCAACGCCATCAAGTTAAATTACAGCATGTGCTTCATTCAAATAATGCAGTAAATGTAAAGATCGTGTAAATATATATTATGTTCGATACTCAACACAGTCAGCATGTCAAGTTGTTCAGGTGGAACATTAACTAAATGGTTAGCTAATTAAGATGAAACAATATGACATCTAAGACGAAACAGACGCTACGCGGTTGCAGACGAAGCGACAAATGGAGCAAATGGAGCCGTGGTGCATGATGCCGAAGATGTGAGTGTGGGTGTGGGTGTGGGTGCGAATGTGGGCGCGTCCGACAATGACGAGTCGGATGGTGCGTCGCCCGTCGCGGAACCTTGTTGCACCGTCATCGAATCGTGAACGCATGCAGTGACCGGTTCAAGTGTTGTCGACTCGTCGTTTTCTTTCTCTGTCCTCGAGTCACTCTTCGGCGGATCACCACTACCGTTGCCACTGCCACTTTGGTCACTTTTGTCCTGTGTTGAGTTTTGTGCGCCAGGCGATGGACTCGAGTTGCTCCTGTCTTTGTCTTTCCTACTCCTTGCTCGTTTCCTCCTCCTATCGATCTGCGCCACTTCTGCCTTGATGGTCATGTAAGTCTGTCGCAGTTCTTGGAGTCGGTCCTGCAGAGTGGCGATGCGTCGGTCTTGGTCGAGCGTCTCGTCGAGAGGTTGACAGAAATTGTATTTCGAATTAGGTTTCACGATGTAAACAAAAGAGGTGTGGTGATATGGTGAGTAGGCTGGCGATCGACTGTCGCTAATGGTGCAGATGGGTGAGTGTCGGTCGTACGAGTCTTGCATCTTCTTCCTGCCGGATGCGTTGCGCGTCTTGCAGCCACCAGTCTTCGAATCTTTCGGTTCGGACTTGTTTGGCTCACTCTGCGACGTCGTCCTCGTCCTGCCTCGGCGCTTCTTCTTCGGCGAAGACACGGGTGACGATACAGCCTGGTCGCGCTCAGCAGTCCTCTTATTGCTGGTGCCTTCTGTCCTTGAGCACGAATCGTCCATGTGCGACGGCAGCATCTTCTCACTCGACGTCAACTTCATCACTTCGTTCTCAATTTCGCTGTTCGACGCCGAGGAACCGCTCGCTTTCTGATGATGATGGTGATGATGGTGATTCATATCGATGTCGACGTTGTCGCGCTCTCGTTCGTGCGGTGGTGTCAGCGATGACGATGGTGTGCCGCTGATAAGACTTTCAGGTGTGGTGGGTGGTGTACAGTGGACGTCCACCAGGTTCGAATTGCTTGCTGCAACGTGACTCGAGAGGGACGACTGAGAATTGGAAGCGGATGACTCACCGGCGAGAAGGGCGCATTGAGTAGACGCCACGGTCATTCCATCTTTGCTGTGAGAGTCTGCAGGTACGGGACTCGCAGGCACTTTCTCTTGGCACAACAACAATCCCATCGCCGTACTCTCTTCAATTTTGTCGTTCTGTGATAAGTCTTCACCCTCTTCGCAGATGTCTCCTACAAACAAACCATTCGCATCGACGTCGCACTCTTCATCCGACGGTGGTGCACTGCTTTTCTTTTCCTCGATCGACTCCTGCGACATCGACTTACCAGTCGACTTCAATTTCTTCTTCGGTGGTTGCGTTGGCACTTCTGGTATCTCGTACTTCGGCTCGTCTTTCTTCTTGCGACCACCTTTTCTTTTGAATCCTTTCCCAGTGTCATCCGTATCCTTTTTGCCCTTCCGCTTGACCATCTTCGTGGTGCTGGTGGCGGTTTCGTCTCTGTCGATCTCTGTATGTTCATCCTTCTTCTTTCTGACCTTCTTTTTCTTCGTGGACACCACAACCTCTTCAGGTACTTTCACTTCTTTGCCAGCACTTTTCGATCGCCTGCCCTTTAACCTAAACCCTTCGAGGTCGTCGCTCTTCGACTTGAACTCATCCTTACTGCCATCGCTGTCTTCGAAATCGTACTTGGCCAAATCTCGTTCTCGTTGTGTTGAGCGCTCTTGACTCGAGTCCCGCTTCACTGGTGAATCGAGAACGTTCTCGTTACACTTTAGGATGATGTTATCGTCGTCCGATCCTCGCTGCCGGTCATCATCGTCGCCATCCTTCGCAGACCGACTATCTTCCTCGTTGGCATCGCCGGTCTCGCGTTGTGTGTCCTTTCCAAAGTAATTATCGGCCTCGCTGTGTTCTCGAGTAGCGTCATCAGTCAGATCGGGACCAATCAAAGTCGAGTCTTTCGACGACTCTGATGTCTTCGCGTCTTGCTGCTCCTCCTTGACAATGTGGCTCGAAAATTGGCTGTCATCTTGAGACATTTTATGAGCAGGAGGTTGAGCTATTGGACTGCTTTGGCTTGCTTGCAAACTCGTCGTAGTGCCATCATGTTCTTTGCTGCCAGACTTTTGTCGCGTTCTTTTTGACGTGCCGTGCGACGCTGACGACTCGCTCTTATCCGCAATTCTCTCGCTCACGCTCGGCCTTCCTCGTTTGCCCGACGTAGGAACTTGGCTACTCTTCTCCTTCTCCTTTTCCTTGTCCACAGTGGTCGACTTACCCGCTGACGGAGGTCTGCCGCGTTTCGCCGGAGCGTTCGTCGTCGGTGTTTGTAAAGTGGTGAGTGCGCTGTTCGATGGCGAAGACGGCTGAGTGATGACATCCATTGGAATTCCTTTGTGGCCCACCTTGCCCTTCCTCCTCCTGGGCGACTTGTCTCGAACAATTTCCACAATTCTGCTCCTCGTAATCCATTCATCGTACCGCGTATTCCAACCGGTATAATGCACAAAGTACTTGGATTTTCCACCGGCATCTATTTCAGTCTTCAGCACCTTCGCCTCGTATACTTTGAGCTGCTTTCCACGGCCGTATTTCACTCGTAGTCGATCACCAATGACGATGCCTTCGTCTTTCGAAATTGAAGGCGTTTTGCCAGCACCACTTTCTGCTTCAGATTCCGACTCATCAGCATTTTGAATCGCATTTTGATTGTCATCCTTGTCACGGTCCTCGTCTTTGACAATCTCCTCGACGGGTTCCTTTGCCTCTTTCTTTCTCCTTCCTTTCGGACCTCGCTTCTTCGGTTGCCTCTCTTCTTTCTCCTGCTCGTCATCCTTGGCCTTAAATTCTTCACTGTCATTTTTCGTTTCCTTGTCATTCTTCGTTTCCTTATCATTCTTCGTTTCTTTGTCATTCTTCGC
>JAGGCA010005404.1:18404-29531 GCA_022876805.1 Osperalycus tenerphagus | reverse complement strand
CGTCGTCGTGATGCGAGTACAGGACTCGCATCACGACGACGATGCCGAGCAACTGCACTCTACTCGCGGATGGATATTGCAGCGTCGATGCAGATGTTGAGCAAGAAGAGGAAGCACGAGCAGAGCAGAGCAGAGCACCGACACTCAGTTGTCAGTGGCGTCTGCATCCTCGGTGTGTGATGTGCTCGCTGGCAATGTGCGATCACGGTGATGATGATGATTGTATTCTATTGCTGGTGGATTCGCATTCGTATCCGCATAGACATTCCCGCTCATGAAACGTCTCTCTGCTGTCATCACCAGTCACAAAGTCCAGTAACTCGAGTTTGCTGCCGCGCCACTGCTTTGTCGGCGTGAACGCATTCATAATTTGAAACAATACAAGTCAACTTATGTAATCGGACGAGTTGAACGCTTATGACCAGAGTGAGTTCAACTCGAGAGCATGTCAGTGTTTGTGTAACGTGCGAACTTGCCAGTTTATTGCTCTTATTCATTATTATTGTATTGTTCATTCTTCAATGTTCATCGTTCATTGTTTAACTATGATCATATTTGCCGTTCATCGTCGCTCCCTTTCATCGAGTACTAGTCCATGGTGCATCTCTATTCGCGACGTGAATTAAACATATGATTGCTAATCCGAAGATAATAGTTGACCTGCTAACTGTCTCCTTTCTCCTATCCTCTCCTCTGTATTACAGAGTTAGTGACTCGCGTTGATGAACAGCATGAATTGACTTAACGGCATCTTAATTACGATCGAAAGGTGAACTCGCACAAACTCAACTCCATTGATCGTTCGGCTCTTATCCCAGTTTGGTGGCCACTCTATTAGTTTACTTATCTTCGAATAATGATTCACATCGCCAGTTAATCGGCGGCGGCGAGAGAGAGGCTGAAGATTCACTCGGCTCAAGAAAACACATCGCCGAAAGAGAAGCAGAAGCAGGAGAGGAACAAGTGAAAGATAAAGAAGAGACGAGTCGTTTGGCTTGGCACATTTAAGGATCTTAATCACGTTAACTATGAAATGGATTTATCGCCACTGCTCTTCCCTCTCAATCTTTTCGCTATCTGCTATTCTGATATATTCGTTTCGCATCGGATCGATAAGTGCAGGTAAGTCGAAAACAAGACGCTGTTCGCGCGCATTAGAGAGAAACAATTTTCTGACGCACCCACCAAAACAGATTCGAAATTATGTTCGAATCAGATATATTCGATGTGGTGATGCACATTATACGAGTGCATATGGATAGTATGGCAGGCAGTGTGGGATTTTTTCTGCTTCTTCTTCCCTTGCCGGCACGCAATTCTGAATTTACATAATGATTTTTCCTCTCTTCCTGCTCTCTCGCTCTTCCACGTCACTCGACTCTCATTCGCCACCCAATCTTATACTGCAAATGAGCTAATTTTTATATTCATAACGCTCGTATAAATGCCAAACCGAGTTTGCTTTGCCTAGTTTAACGCCAACAAAAGGCAGGCGCAGCGTAAAAATGATCTTTCAGCGGAAGGATTTTCTCGGAGCTTTTTCTTGCCATTTTATCAATCACGGCCTCTTCCGAGCATTTCATTTCATTCCTGTTCTTTCCCCTTTCTTTTCGTTACGCGTCATTTTTTGTCGGTAGCGATTTTTTGCTCGCTCGTGCTTTATTCTAAATTGATTATGCAACCAGTATGAATGCGTGCCATTGTGCATACAACCGAGAGAAGAGAAGAGCTGCGTATCAGTGATCAATTCAATACTAATGATGATGGCGATAACGGTGAAACGGTGACGATACACGATCATCATCGACCATGTTCATGTTTGATGTTGATGTTGATGCTCTCCTCTCATGTCTAACCATATCTCCTCATCCTCATTCTCGTGGTTGCACTGTAACCCAATCCTGGTGCTCATATCACTGTTCATGCCGATGCCGAACTCGCAGTGGAGGTTAGTCGAGCATCGCTGCCCATAATCGTCAGCATGCTGCATATCGGATCGCATCTGAATGAATGGCATCAGACCTAGCCTCTTCCCGGTGAACGCGGCATATTGAGAAACGAAAAACGTTTTACAATGTTATATATTCATTTCTGACAATGCGAATAAGCGAATCGCGATGAGAATCTTCCTTTCTGACTTTGTTGATCCATCAGCAAAATTGCATTTCTGTTGAGCAGGCACGCCTCGTGCCGCGTCAACATTAACGTGGTGATGCGTCCATGATGATGACTTAAAGCGAAATCTTGCTCCAATCATATTCGTTTCGTTTTGTTTCATCTCCACTCTGTTTGTTTTTGTTCTTGTGCAGTGGTTGCGAAGCTGATTTCGCCTCCGAGCCAATCTCTGCCTCTCCTTACTCACTTTCGCTTTCTGTCTGCTCATCTTCGTCTCTCTCGCGTGCCAATTTCGTGTTGAGTTGTCCCCGCGTGACTTTTTCTTGGTCATTGTCTCTCTCTTCTTCTTCTTATTTTCCTCGCGTGTCTCTCTGTTATAGTTTTTAGCACCGAAATTAGAGCGAAAGCTGTTACTCTTCATTTTTATCTTCCTCGTTTTATCATCTCGTTTTTGTTTCGTGTATTTTTTCGGTTGTGCTGCGCTGCTTCTCTACTTCGTCTTTTCTCCATCCGTTCAATCCAAGCAACGCAAATATTGCTTCACATAAAGCATGATGTAAGTTACGACTTTGAGTGTGGTGTTCCCAAGATAATACATTGAAAGAAATAGCAGGAATGCATGGAGAACGACGAGAGACGAGACACGAGCGAGGCGTGTAAAGAAGAGCGACATATATTCGTATAAGACGAAAGGCGAAAGCAAGAGAGCGAGAACGAAAGAATTGCGGCGTTGCTTAGATAAGTCGAACAGAGAAATCTCATATTCGTTCTGCATGTTCAATCGACTGCTCTGCTCGATGCTTGACGGTGATGCTGTGATGACGTCTGCACGCCACAGAGCTGAGACAAACGCGATCCGCTTATTGCCTGGAGACTCGGCAAAAGGCTACAAATTAGATAACGTCGATGAATGTAAGAATGGCGAATGGATGAATGACGGGCACATGCGAGGCAGATGAAGGAGAGAGAAGAGCGAGAAGAGCGAGAAGGCACAGAAATGGCAGTGGAGATGGGTATGCGAAAGGAAAAAGGGTGAGAGGATGAGGTGGAGACGAAAGGCGAAAGGTGAAAGGTAGAGGAAGCAAAGCCTAGCAGCCAGGCAAAGAGTTCGAGAGACAATTGGCTTAAGTTGAGTGATTCGCGAACAGAGAAGGCGAGCAGTACATAGGTATTAACGTAACAGAAACGAGATGAGACCAGATCAGAAATCCCAGCACGGGTTTTGCATAGTTTATGTAAGAGTCAGCAATGATAATGACGATAAAACAGAACAAAGTAGAGTGAGGCTAACTTAGTAAGGATTATGTGAATTGCGTGCGGCAAAAAGAAAAGCATGAAATTTTCATGAGAATGAAAACCTTGTCATCCATCAAATAAAAGTGGAGCGAAAATGACGCGGCAGAAAGAGAGAGATGGAGAAACAGTCATACAAGCCGTGCACATGTGGATACCAAAGACGTGAGATGTGCGAGTGCATTGCGGATATCGATGTGGATATGGATGTGCATCGAGGACGTGCGTGTGGATTCGGATGCATAAAGAGTGAGAGAGATGCGTCTATATCATAATGATACGTCCGATCATCCAAGTTGGATGCCCATCGACCGCACACCGCCTGCAGATGCAGAATGAGCGTGACGAGGACGATGAGCCAAAAGAGAAGACATTACTGCATCTCTATTAACCGAGGTTATGAGACAGAGACAAATGACACGATCATCTTCATAACTGAATCACAATGAGTGAATGCATCAAATGAATGACACGCCTTAAATGTTATGTCACGCTCAGTTACTCACTCACTGCACTACACTCATCGCTCGTTACTCGTTGCTCGTCGCTTTCACCAAGACAATGCAGTCTCGACTCGACTTGATCACCATTCTCGCCACTCGACCGTGAATTGTGTCTTGCTTGATCTTGCGTGCTTTCATCGCGAGACGTTGTTTGTTTTGCGTTTTTCTTGCGTACACGGCGAGGCGGTCCTTTCTTCGGTCGCTGCTCCCCTCGCATCTCGCATCATGCTGTTGTCTTCGCATTGTTTTAGATCGCGTCACACAAATGCGTGTCAACCCAAATGCATTGTATTGTATCTCGCACTCGATACCGACTCGACTTGTTCTGTATTTACGTAACGAGCGCGGCGCTTCGCTCTTAAAAGCCACTTCCAGCAGAGCGTCAGTGAAGTGCAGTGAAGACGAATCGTCAAGAATAATGTGTCCAATGGCAAGCGGTCAGCGGAGAGAAGAAGAACGAGTCGGCAACGACAAAAAGATGAACATCTTTTTCCTTTCTATTCCATTTTCATTTTCTCCTTCCTTCATCCTTCTGCTCTCGGTCTACCTTCGTTATCATCTCGCCGCTCTCCGTATGCCTCTCACAAGTCAGTCACTTTGTTCCCTTCTCTTTCCCTGTCTCCCGGTCTTCGACTCCGTCCTCATCGCTTCATCAGTTTTCTTCATCGGTTTTCCGTCTTTTCATATACGGCGAGAGAGAAAGAGAGAGAGTGAGTGAGAGTGAGTGAGTGAGAGTGAATTTTTCTCGGCACAGCCTGGCTTCGATGCTTCATTCTCTGTGTCATTCTTCACGAAGCTGCTCGAGGAAATGAGCGTTTTGATTAGTTTGTGTTTTATGTATTGATGACTGACGGTGTGTTCGTTGTTGCGATGCCTTCGTCAATGGTCGTCGCTCACAACTGTCGTCTTGCTACTCCTCCCAAAACGGGTAACTCAATGAAACGTCGTTAATAAGCTAAGCTCGAACTAATGTACTGTCAAGCAAAAAACTACTGGCAATGATTTCCCATTATAAGTAGGCTTTTGGCGTCTTTGGCGGTGCCTTTTTGCTGCTCTTCTTCTGACTCTTCAATCTCGTCTTCCCATCTCCTATCTCACGTTTTCTGTCTCGCCCCTCCGCTAAGCCTCGTTCTCATTGTGTTTCGTGTCGCCAAACAAAAGTCGTTGTCATTCGCACGTTGTAATTAATTTCGTGCCGCGCCGTTCGTTGTCGCGCAACTTATTTGGCTTGCCACTCCACACTCAACGTCAACTTTGGTATCGAGTGTCGGCATACTTTACAAATAAATCAAGCCGTGTCATCGTGCCATCAGGCTGCGAGAGAAAGAGGAGAAGCGACACATGCCGTGTAACTACCAGTATTAAGTTGAAAAATACAAGGCAAGTGCCAACATGGTGATCAGACTTATATCAAGATTCGATGCATACATATTTTGTGTGAACAACGACGACAATGAAGGTGATGTGATGACACAACAGTGATTAATAAGCAAGCCAACTGATTACATTCGTAGGGCTCGCGTGTCTCGCTCATATTCTTCACTAGATTCTTGGCTGCCGTCTCCTCACCGCTTTACATGAGTTAAACGACTGGAAAATGATTATTATTATTATCATTGTTGCGACGACACTGCTATAACTTAGTTCGGCTTTCATAATCATAATCATAGCTATCGTAATGATGATGATGAACTCGCTCCTTTTTTCTGCAGTCTAATGCACTGCAACAGAAATCAATTCTTGCTTGTTTGTCAAAAGATTGAAAAGCGTGATCACGATCATGAGTGAACCGAGCAGTGGACTTTTTGATTCTGACTATTTGGTCGAATTTTCATTACTATTTCGCGTTATGACATTCACTACACAGTAGTTGGCAATCCAGTCCCCCAACTGACCGGAAATCCCTTTCGCGGATGCATGAATTCGGTGCCATTGTGGTCTTCACCAGTTCGCTCTGCTCTCAATTCTTTTTTATGTGCTCCTTGAAGCAGCGATATTTTGTCTTCATAAATTGTTCATGGTGAACTTAGGAGGAGAAAATGTAACTGGGAGTTGTCGTGTCGAATGAAATGTGATGTGCATCGCGAATGATGTCGAGCGAACAGAGAAGTGACGACGCCACACGAGTGCAGTTGACTTGGAACGTTACGAATTGCATCGAGCGTATTACTAATATGAATATCAAATATGCTGATTGACAAGCAAATCAACTCGACATAAATGAGAAAGTGAGCAGAGAGGAGAGCAGCGAGCAAACAGCCGGAGGAGCAACGAGCAATGATGAGCACTCGGCGACGAACTCAACTTATTAGCGTCATTTCGTTCATCTGATTAGAAAATTGTTTACTTTCAAGCAGCATCGTCGTCGTGCGATGTAGAGCATATAGAGCGAGACCGACGAGCCTGAGAGTGGCCTCACTCTCAGGCTGTCGAGCACGAAGCCAGTGAACAGTTATTCACGGTATTGAGGTTCAGGTTTCGTGCCTTCCACTCGCCCTGCCAGATTAGAGACATAAAGCCGAACATGAACAAATACCTAAGCATTGAACAAACACAGATAGAAATTAATGCATCGCAACCGTGCGACAAGATCCTCCCGGGGAATTTAAAGTGGCAAAAATTTTGCACAAACTCATAAAATGTGCGCTTGAATTGAAGAGGAAGTGCACCGATGGAACCAGTGAAAAGTGCAAATCATCAATTGCGAATGGCAAGATGCTGACGACGTCAAAATTCAGGCTGGCGAATTGAGCGACAAGCATGAATAAATCGAATGAATGCTTGGCAAATGGAACATGAACACCAAATGAAATTACATGATTGAAACAAAAGAGGTGCGACACTGCGAAGTAAATAACACAGACAGCACAGTGCAGGAGGTCGTCGAAGTGACATCGCCCGAGAAATTCATTTTTGGTTATTTACGTGAGTCGCATTACACGTTATGTGCTGCGTGCCTTGACGGGCTTTACGACACGATTTTCGGCGCCATCCGTTCGACGATGGATGTTCTCGGTCGCTCGTCATTTTTCTCTCTTCATTCGAGGATTACGTGGATGAGATCAGGAGATGTAATGCAGTCGAAGCTTGTTGGACATGTTGGTGGTGGCAGCGTTTGATTTAATTTGCAGCCCATCTCAGAGCATTCTGCACAGAGCACAGAGCACAAGGCGGCACATCGGCATCCATCTGTGAATGCACAGCACAATATTTGTTGTGTGCTCCCTTTGACACACATTATCGCTGCTTATCAATTGCTTTTCCTTTCTTCCGTTTCACCAATCTTGTTATCTTTCACCTGACACGAAATGCGTGCTAGAGGCGAAAAGCGAGAAAAGATGTGCGGGTTGGAAGTAGCGCTCAAAAGACAACCGAAAGGTGACCATCAACATCGCCATCGCCATCACCATCACCATCACATCGCCATCACCATCACTGCGAGCATGTGTTTACTCGCTCTATATAGAATTACCTGTAATACGATTGCTTGTTCTACACTCGCCTTATTCGATCAGTTCGGTAGCAATCAAGAGGCAGAGGCAGAGGCAGAGTGATGGCGATGGTGAAGGTGATCGGTATGCGTGCCTTGAATCACGAATGCTCGCAAGGTGCACTCGCATCGCATCGCCATCACTACATTACATTTCATTGCATGCGATCATGTCCACACCTGTTCCGTCGTGCACAACTGCACAACGTTATAGCAGCAACAGCATCCAATTAATGTTCATGAACATGAATTTCAAGCGGCTTAATTAATTGTGTTCGTTGAATCGCGATTTGGCAGTCCTGACATGCAGTGAAGTGCAGGAAAGTTCACTTTGCTCTCCGCTTTAGTTACCGCAACCAACTCTTTAATTGCATTACGATGTTCGGTCTTTCTTATGATTAAACTCTAATTTCTCGCATCACTCATCAGCGGCAATGCGAAACGCTCGCTCGCATGACATCGCGCTGATGGTTAGCATGAAAAGCAATTTAAAACAAACCGTTTCCAGGTTTTTCGGCAAATTCGATTCGCGACGCGCGTATCTCGCCTACCGTGTTCGTTGCTCAGCTAATTCACTGTGCAATTTATTGGCCTGAATGGTACACGAACACCAAACCTAATCGCTTTCCTGCCGTCGTCTAGTAATTAATGATTTTGCTGCTCATTCCGTTGCCTTCCGCTCGTTTTCGTCTTTCGCATTATCGTGCCTTTTGCTGGTGCCGGTCTTCGCCATCATGCAGATGATTCTCGATTGTGCTTTATGAAACGTGCCGATTACACGAAGCTCGACTCGATTCGGGTTCACAGCGAGTCGCCAGTTCATGTTCGGCGCGAGAACGAGTGAGTGTGAGCTCTAATGAGAATCGCGACCAAAATGAGAGCGAGAAGTGGGCGCGATGGCGAATTGCTAACAAAATCAAGTGAAACTGAACGAGTTTGGCAAAGAGCGTCGAGTGAATGGAAATTGATGGAGGACACGAACTGATATGTCATATTGTGATGGTGATGCGGTGAGTGACATACACACGCAGATGCATTTCTCCATTATCGATATGTCGTGCACACATCTCGTCGACTTAATATCATAGGTGTTCAAACTAAACTCAAATTCGACAGGAAGTTCTGTGAGCGACACTCTCGTGTATTTTTACTTACTTGCACAGAATACGCAGTACATGAGATACACGTAATGTCGAGCAAACACGAATTGAAAAGGCGCTAAATATGGGAGTACAAATTGAAAGATGTGAAATGTTTTTCTTCGCTCAACAGCGGAAGATGAACATCTGACCTGATAAAAAGGAAGCAAAGTTATTATCAGGCTTATTGCATCGGTCTACACGGAACATGCCACGAGCAGTGAGGCGCACAATGCACAAAGTGATGTGCTCTAAATCTCACGACATTCTTTTGTTGGTCCTCGCGTGTTGGCTGCATTTCATCGCTGAGCTCGTTCTTCTTTTCTCACTCCACTCCTGACTTCTACACGACTTTGCGCTCACTTGTGATGTTGCTGTGCATCATCAAATTGCGGTAATCCTCGATTCAGTGACTATCGCGATTTACCGATCTATCGCGAGTAAACTCTCATGTACCGAATGTATGTGCCGATGTCTCAGTATTTCTCTCGGTCAGCTCATCCTCGGGCACTCTGCACTCTGCACTCCTCACTCGACTCGCTATCATTCCTCGCCATTCCGTATTGAGCACAAGAGGTTTCTGCAGGATCATCTGGGACAATTATTGTTATTTGTGCGCGTTCATCGACAATCAATCGGCACTCGTCTCGCTCCTAGCAACTTCTTTTGCCTTTATCTCGTCGCCTTCCATTTCTCATGCACCGAATTATTTGCCTTCTCTCTAACCACCGTCTCCCTAAATGGGTTACATAGCCAACTTTTCATCTTCATCTTCGTCCTCCTGTTCATCCTCAGCCTCGCGATGGCCGTCGCGTCGAGCGCTGAATGCACTCCTTCTTCTCCTTTCTCTGTCGTTGATGATCGTCTTGCCGTTCTGATGATCACGATGCTCGTTCTGATGGTGTTTCATGGTGTTCGCTCGATACACTCGCCGTTACATTTGACTCGCTTTTACACCCTCGATTTCCTCACTCATTTATCTGTCCATTTGCACGTCGGATTCCCAGGAACTTCGATAATTATGTTTCGTGCGAGCTTCTCACTTTTTTGCCAGTGACGGACTGACACGAGAAAGTCAATGGAGTCATGGCGTGCAAGATGAAAGCCAAAGAAGTGCGTCGGCGAGATAATGGCCAGAAAAGTTGTGTGGCTTGTGTTCTGTTGACTGTCGACAATTCGGGCATCGACAACGTAAATCAGTATGACAAGTTTATCAATGGGCTAGCAACACAAATTAACCTGAGACTCATCATTTAGTCGACAGTCTATAGGCACGATTACGCGAATGCGGTCAATGCGAGAAAGACGGTTGAAAAATTGCCTGTAAAGCACGCTTCAAGTACTCCTCAAAACATTTGGTGTGGAAAATGTATGGAAATGTGCATAATCAAGGGTGAAGAGATGCATTGTGCCGTGGTGATCGAGAATTGTAAACAACGCGCCGAGATGGAATTGGAAATGAAGAGAGCAGAGAATAACGATGTATAACGGAGTTGCATCACCCATTTCAACAACTCGTCGTCAGTACTCGATTACAACCGACATTAGCAGATAAAAATTACGCGAAATGATCTACAGATCTGTACACATATGTAGTACAAAGTCGAGGGGTGATTGGCTTTATCTGAACAACAATTACCTAATTACGATTGTGTGACGTAGATTAAGCGCGATTTGTATCAGGAATTAGAGAATAAGGCTCGATCGTGGCATGCTCGGAAAAGCTTTAGAAAAGCAGTACTGCTGTGCACACGTTTAGACGAATGTGAATCGACTCAAGAAAAGCTGGCACAGAGTGAAGAGGAACCGTGAACAAGTGTAACGAGCGGTGCGAGTGATGCACATCTTCTCTTCATCTTGCTCGTGTCTCTCCTTCGTTTTCGCTCTCGTCTCCTCTTATTGCCAGATTAAGCAAACGCAATTCCAAGCATGCCTCACTGACTTTTTCTCCTTTCACGTCTCGCTCTCTCCTACGTAATTTTATCCATTCTTCTTCGAGCTACTCTTTTAGTTGCCTTCTCCTTTCTTTGTCGAGTTAACTTAGCCGTCAGCCAGTCTTCTCGTAACAGGAGAGCATCGAAGAGTAGCGATCAACCATCGAGCATCGCTTTGGCTTCATAAAACTTCACTCCCGTTTCCTTCCTTCCGCGAGTACGCTCGGGAAATCCCAATTTTCAAAGGCATGCAACATTTATATACATTGTCTGTCACTCGAGAGAGATCGTCTTCATTATCATTAAAACCATGGCGAGAGCGGAAATCTGTTTCACTTTTAAAAGTGGGCTTGCCGGAAAAAAGCGAATGGAAAGGAGACGGAGCGCGGTTTTCGTCGTCTTTCATTGTACCGAATGGATTTGGAACTTGTTCTGCGGCATGAATTGGCGATAAAATAATTGAATTGAGATTTTTTGCCATGCATATTTCTTAATGATCAACCTGTTCAGTATCGTTCCGATATTGCGTGAGATTGAAGTAGTCGAGTAATGATGTGGTGCTCGATAAACACATTGGTCCATTACTCTTCATGCTCACTCTCGTTCTCACCAGGAGTCCAGCAGCCGGTAAATGGTGCGCACATCAAATAGCT
>JAGGCA010005404.1:0-16521 GCA_022876805.1 Osperalycus tenerphagus | reverse complement strand
CCCGAAAGAAGGACTTCTGTCAAACACGACATTGCAAGCAGCTTCTCTTTGTGTGCCTCTCTCATTTTAAACCTCATTTTCGACACGCTACACTTGGCCCACGTTTATTTCGCTGACAAATATTTGCATCAACAAATCACGTCCGCTTTGTTCTGCTCTCTCTTCTCTCCTGTTCTCCAGCGAATGCCGTTACCGTCTGCTTGTCGGAACAGTTCGCGTGTGCCAATGGTCGATGCGTGCCCAAATCCCTTCTATGCGATCAAAACGACGACTGTAACGATAATTCTGACGAAACAGACGAAATTTGTCAGCCACGCGATTGCATAACGCCTGAAGAGTTCCAGTGCCGAATTGGCAGATGCATAAACCACGAGTATGTATGTGATGGTCACGATGATTGTGGTGATCGATCTGATGAGACAAACGAAAAATGCGGTAAGAGGCACTCTGTCAAATGGGGTCACTAATTTGATTGACTCTTGTCGTCGCTCCAGGTGGTCGCCCCTGTGCGCCATCCGAGTTTCGGTGCATCAGCGGTCAGTATAGCTAACGGAAAGTGGGGCCCATTGTCACAGAACTCATACTTTTGCGTTATTGAATAAATTCTAGGAGGATGCATATCGATGGCCTGGCACTGTGATGGTGAAGTAGATTGCCCGGACGGATCCGATGAGCTCGAGAACTGTGGTAAGAGTGAGCGCAACGAACTGATTGCTATAATTTACGATTTACGACATGCCAATTAGATTGTGCTCGCATTCCCAGCACGCATTGCACTGCTTCTGTTCTCTTGTCTTCAATTCTGTTCCGCGCAATTACTCTAACGGTCACTTTTACGAGCGCGTAGAACAGATCGTAATCGAGCACTTCTCACTCTCGCTCTATTGTGTCCCTTTCTTTCTTTTTCCTCTTCGCAGACTTTCTTCCGACCACCTACGTTACTTGTCCTGGCGGCCAGTTTCGATGTCAGAACGGTCGTTGCATTAATAGAGGTAAGAACGTAGCCGACTGAATGAAGATTCTTTACTGTGTCCAAATGAACATTTCGTATAAGCCTCCTCCGTGCATCCTTAAAATTTGTGTCACACATTCTATTTGACAACAAACATGGCAATGCAAATGCAGTCCCTGGTCAACCTGGTGTCGAAACCAATGTCTAATTCTCTATGTAATAACAGGACTTCTCTGTGATGGCGACAATGACTGCGGCGACTTGTCCGACGAGAACAAAAATTGCGGTGAGTGAGAAGCCTTTGTCAGTGAATAAGTAATTGTAGTTATTTCGAACGTGTCACTAAGTTTTTGTTCTGCTGGTTGCATCTTCTTGGCCGATGCAACGCAACACAGAAGGAAGAGTGAAATGCAGGACTGGCGAGTTCCGGTGTGCTAATGGTCAGTGTATCAACGCCGACTGGAGATGTGATGGTGGTCCGGACTGCGATGACCACAGCGACGAAACGGAAGATTGTCGTAAGTGATGTAGAAAAATAAATATTATTCATATCCGAAAGCTTACTGCAAGCGTCTCTGACTAAAATATAAGTATTGGACATGCCGTATTCTCGTGTGAATTCATCAGGGTAAATATTGATGTGCTCTTTCTCTCCTTTCGCCGCCAGCCTCCCAATCGTGTTCGGCAGATCAGTTTCGATGCCGCAACGGTCGCTGCATTCCTGAAGATGCCAAGTGTGGTACGTAGTAAGTGGTATGTTCACCATCTTTCATTTATTCATCTCGCTATCTAATTCAACAGATGGTGAGAATAATTGTGGTGATAGCAGTGATGAAGAGGGGACAATCTGCGGTATTCTACGTCTAGAATGCGCGACTGGCCAATTCCGTTGCGGCGATGGCACGTGCATCAGTCAGCAGGACGTGTGCAATGGGGCGCCGAACTGTCCCGATGGGTCCGACGAGGACGCCAACAGCACGTGTCACAACGGAACTCCGTGTCGTGAAGATGGATTTCCCTGTCAGCATTTGTGCGTCGCAACGTCGAACGGGCACCATTGCGCCTGCAAAGAAGGATATGAATTGGCACCCGATGGACGCTCATGCCTAGACATCGACGAATGTCACCAGAAAGAACTGATCTGCAGCCAACTTTGTGAGAATACCGTCCCTGGTTTTCAGTGTTTCTGTGCGAAAGGATATCGAATGCGAGCTGATAAGAGACTCTGCAAAGCGCTCGGACCCGAACCCGTCATCGTGTTCGCCAATCGAATGGACATTCGCAGAGTGACTCTCGACAGATCCGAATACACAGCTGTCGTTAGTGGACTCCAGAACGCGATTGCTCTTGACTTTCACTACGATCTAAATCTAATTTTCTGGTCTGATATCACTGCCGATGCCATATTCAGTTCTCCCTCAATAAACGGGTCGTCAATCACAACGGTGATCAGTGCAGGTCTCATCAGTCCGGGAGGGCTGGCAGTCGATTGGGTTGGCGAGAAAATATTTTGGACAGACTCAGGGACATCGCGCATCGAACTCGCCAACCTGGATGGCTCCATGAGAAAAGTCCTGTTCTGGAAACTAATCGAGAAGCCGCGCGCCATTGTCGTTAATCCGGAAGACTCGACTCTCTACTGGACCGACTGGGGACAACAACCGAGAATTGAGAAGGCGTTCATGGATGGTACCGGGCGCACTGCAGTTGTGGAAACGTCGCTCTCGTGGCCAAACGGTCTCACCATCGACCATGCCGCGCGACGGCTCTACTGGGTCGATGCCAAACATCACGTCATCGAGAGCGCGAGTTTGGATGGCAACGATCGACGACGCGTCATCCAGGGCGACCTTCCGCATCCTTTCGCAGTGACTGTCTACGAAGACAATATTTACTGGACCGACTGGACGACGAAGAGCATTCATACGGCCAGCAAACTGAACGGCAGAGATGTGAAGGTGGTCGCTGATAACCTCCATTATCCGATGGACATTCACATTCTGCACCCATTGCGGCAGCCGGAAGTGACCGATCGTTGTGCGCTGAGCTCGTGTTCTCATATTTGCTTGCCTAACAATGTCTCCTATCGCTGTGCCTGCCCGACGGGCTATCAATTGACGCACGATGGCCAAACGTGTCGTGATCAGCCCGAAACACTTCTTATCTTCACACGGAGGAATGACATACGCTGGCTGTGCATTGAGTGCGCCGACGATGCCAACATCGATGTAGTGATGCCGTTCAACAACATTCACAGTGCCGTTTCGCTAGATTGGGACGACGACACGTCCTACATCTTCTGGAGCGACGTCACAAACGCCACTATTAATCGTGCGGTGTGGAACGGCACCAAACAGGAAGTGATCGTGACGCGTCCTCTCGAGTCGCCTGCAGGACTGGCCGTCGATTGGGTGGCCAGAAATATTTATTGGACCGATTCCATCCGCAACGTAATCGAAGTTGCCACTCTGAACGGTTCCATTCGGACAATCGTCGTCTGGCAAGACTTGGATAAGCCTCGCGATATCGCTGTCGACCCATCAACTTACTTGATGTTCTGGACGCACTGGGGACAATCATCGGCCAAGATTGAGAGAGCGGGAATGGACGGGAGCCAAAGAATGGTTTTGCAGTCGCACAACTTGACCTGGCCGCACGGTTTGGCGATCGATTATCAACGGCAACGCCTTTACTGGACCGACGTCGGAACGAAGCGAATCGAAATGAGCGACTTCGATGGTCGCGGAAGACAAGTGATCGTGACGAGAAATGTTCGACATCCATACGGACTCGCCGTTTTCGGTGATTACATTTACTGGACTGACTGGGAATTAAAATCAATCCAACAAAGCAAGAAAACGGCGACTGGGAGTGAAGATCGAAGGACACTCATTTCGGGACTCGATAGTCTAATGGACATCCAAGTGCTTCACTCACAACGAGCTAAGCAAACGAATCCTTGCTCAAATTCTAGTTGCAGTCACCTCTGCCTTCTGTCACCGTCGCCATCGTCGAATCACTGTCAATGTTTCTGTCCAACGGGTATCACTCTTGGTGCTGACAATCGGACTTGTTCGTCCGACATGCAAACCTATTTGATTGTGGCCAGTCGAACGAGCATCCGTCGCATCTCGCTCGACGTCTCCTACTTCGCTGACGTCGTACTGCCAGTTTCGCTGCCGCTCAAGAATGCCATCGTGCTTGATGTGCACATCTCCGACAAGACTGTCTACTGGTCCGACACGAACGACGACAAAATCTATCGCGCATCGTTTCGCGAGAGCGCCACCAATGCCAATGTCGACATAGATGCCGAAGAGGTGATATCGGTTGGTCTCGAAGATGTTAATGGACTAGCCATTGACAATGTCGACAACAAGATCTACTGGACTGACGCCGGACGGAAGAGAATCGAAGTGGCCAATCTGGACGGATCGCAGAGGAAAGTGTTGATCTGGCGTGATCTGGACTCCCCGCGCGCCATCGTTCTTCATTACCAAACCGGGCATATGTTCTGGGCCGACTGGGGAAATAAGCCGCGCATCGAGCGAGCGGACATGGACGGCCAGAAGAGAGGTAGCATCATCAGCGAGGATTTAGGTTGGCCAAATGCGTTGAGCATCATCAACACACATGTGGTCGCACGGATTCTGTGGACCGACAGCCAAATGAAGACAATTGAGGTTGCTGATCTGAATGGTGCCAACCGGCAGACGCTGGTTAGCGACCTTTCATCACCCTATGGTGTGTGCACCATTGGTGACGACATTTATTGGACCGACTGGGAGACTCGTTCCATCCATCGCACGTCCGTGCACAACAGCAACAAGCGCGAAATTATTCTCGGTGGTCTGAGCGGGCTTATGGACATCCGGGGCATCAACAGTCGTTTTCACACACCATATCTAAATATGTGTCAAATAAACAATGCAGGATGCTCGCACCTCTGTCTTCGCACCTCGCTCGGGTATTCATGTTCTTGTCCAACTGGCATGCTGCTCATGAGCGACCACAAAACGTGCCAATCAAGTAAGTGATCAAATACATCGAAAGCGATGAGTTTCTCTTGTTCGTCGTGTTACAGATATCACCAAATTTCTGGTCTTCGCCAGCAAGGGTAGTGTTCGGCGCATTTCACTCGATACGCCCGATCATAGTGATGTCTACCTGCCAATCCGAGATGTGTTCAACGCCGTTTCTATTGATTTTCACTACGACCTGCAGAAGATCTTCTACACGGACGTGTCGCTCGATGTGATTCGCTCCGTAAACCTCGATGGCACGAACGTAATCGATGTCGTCACCAAAGACCTATCAACGCCTGATGGTCTGGCTGTCGATTGGGTGTCGCAGAACATTTACTGGACAGACACGGGGCGCAACGTGATCGAAGTAGCGCGAATCGACGGTTCATCGCGCAAAGCTCTCATTGATCTGAAGCTCGATGAACCGCGCGCCTTGGCCGTCTTTCCGCGGAAGGGTTTGCTCTTCTGGTCCGACTGGGGAACTCAGCCCAAGATCGAACGTGCCTTTCTCGACGGCTCCAATCGCAAGGAGATCATCAATACGGATCTCGGGTGGCCGAACGGATTGACTCTGGACTACGATGTGAGACGTATTTACTGGGCGGATGCTCAGCTCGACCGCATCGAAAGCTCGGACCTGCATGGAAAGCACCGAAAGGTGATAGTAAAAGATGTGTCGCACCCGTTCGGAGTGACGTTGCTGGACCAGCACATTTACTGGACTGACTGGCAGAGCAAGGCTGTGGAGCGTGCCAACAAGGAAACTGGTGGTGAACACGAGCTCATCATCGACAACATCGAGTATGACTCTTGTCCTTTACCTGCTACATGTTTATTTTAGCGAACAAAAGTAGTACAAATACTTACAAGTATGCAATGGCAATTGCAATGGCTTAGAATGAGTGGCGAGAGGACGATCGGTAGTCGGACGAGGATGACATCTGCGATCTGCACATCAGCCGACCTGCACGAGGTGCAAATCGGAGATGCCGCACTCGCCCAATCTCATCACAAACTGTTTCATCAGTCCATCGGTTCTGGTGAAAGATTAATGTTAGCGTTATCACAAGGAACGGAAGAGAGAAGGAGACGATTTTCGTCCGGCACTGCGTCCATTTAAAAATCCAAGATGTGTGCCGACAGACGGCCATTTAGTGGTCGATTCGATGCCGCATTGCAGTTACCAAGCTTAGCGCAATGCGACATTAATCGAGTCCAATCAGCATTCTCGATCTGTGATTGGTGGGAACATCTTCGACGAGGGTAGTGGCGTAGGGATTCGAAATCGGCCGCAATGATGAAAGCGTGTCGCTACACATTGCTACTTCATTCATTGCAACTTCATTCATTCTCCTTTACTTGCCTATTTAACAGATACCTGATGGAGATCAAAGCTGCGGCCGCATCGCGCCAGACCGGCACCAATCCGTGCGCCAAAGACAACGGTCTCTGTAGCCACTTGTGCCTATTTCGACCTCAAGGTTTCATTTGTGCCTGTCCATCGTATTCTGATTCGCGTCCGTGCTCAACAGGTGACCTGCACACTGCTAGAGCGATCAAATATTACAAGATGTTCATAATTGAGGTTTTCTTTGTTAGTGCCAGGTGAAATATCTCGCGACGAGACAAAGTGGCTTCTGTCAAGCTCATCGCCGCCTTCTGTGTCCGGGGGTCAAGTGGAGGAGTCTTTTGAGGAAAACTCGATCGAGGAAGGAACTGACTCGACCACCACACATATCAACGAGAGTGCTATTTGCAAAAGTGACAAATCGCCGAACTGTCAGTTCGACAGGTTCAGTTTCGATGGTGAGTGGATTGTCATGCTCAACTTGCTAGCAAGTTAGTTAATCTCCAATTTTATTATTTGATTGACGCACGCTCGCAGATCCGTTGGTACAAGCCGCGTATATCGCCGCGCTCATTGCGTTTGTCCTGCTGGTTATCCTGTTGGCATCGATCGCGATGTTCATTTGCAAAAAGTGAGTGAGTTGCACAATACCGAACGCTTCTGATCATCGGAAGTACTCCTGATGTTTTTGATTGCACCAGGAAACGCGTGAAAGATCTGACAGAAGTGCCATCACGGGCAGGCCATCGCGACAGAGAGAGACTGCAGTACACGAATGCTTCTTACGCTTCGTCGACCGGTGCTGAGAAAGACTCTGGCTTGTTGTACCGCTTCACGTCCGTACGCGAACCCCAAATGGTAGCCAACAACACTCACTTCGACGACAAGGACAGCACTCTGGACATGGAAGCGTGTCGGAAACTGCTGGTCGCCTCTGGTCTGCCGCCACCACCTCCACCGCCGCATTCATCGCGCGACTTTTGCATCTCATCGTCGCCTGGACACAAGTTTTATTCGTGTCGTTCGTCGCCCATGCGAAGTCACCTGCCTCGAAACACGTCGTTTCACTCGATTGAGACTGATATTTGACGGTACCGACACGTTAGTGTTAATCGGTCGAGCACTGCTCTTTTCTATTTCATGTTGCTAGTCATTTTATTGCTGATCAGTTTACCATTTGACCGAAAATTGTGCCTTGGCCACCACCAAATGGTTATGTATCTGTACATATTGAAAATAGATTAAAGTGCGTTTTGTTATTGAGATTCTCACCTCGGTAAGAACTTGCATCACACACATTTGACTCAAGTTCTCGCTACTCAACCCTCGTCGTTATTGCGAAAGCTTCTTTCGTGCGCTTCTCCAATTCGACCGCGGTACGAGCGACCTTCGAGGCAACCTTCTCAAAGTGATCGCACATCAGTCTCGGTTTCTCTGTTCTGCTACCTGTTGCATTGTCACGTTGGTCTTCGTGGCACGAAAGCCATCGAAGATGTCTTTTGCTGCTGCCAGGGACTACGTGATCACGGATCGAGAGAATCATCATCGTCAGTATCTGTCCACGCTGTTTATGCAGGATAAGTACAGCGACGTTGAGTTCGAGGTTAATGGCGACTTGATTCCCGGTCACAGAGTGGTTCTCGCTGGCCGATGCGCCGTCTTCCAGGAGATGTTCGATGCGCCCGTACGCCAGAATGAAAGCGAATCGGTCATCGAGCTGACGTCGGTCAAGCAGGACGGATTCGCGCTGTTGCTCGAGTTCATCTACAAGGGCGAAGTGCGTCTGGCCGACGTGCCCCCACCCTCATTCACTTCGTTCCTTGACTGCGCCCACCAGTTCGCCATGCACGATTTGGCCAAAGACATCGCAGATGCCATGTATGCCCTGGTCGATATCTACAGCGTCATTCCGTTCTATGAGGCATCGAGAATGTTCCAGTTGAAAGCTGTTAGATCGGTCTGCATCAACATCATGCGTGACCATGGGAGCCAGCTGCTCATGCGGCGAAACCAGATCAAGACGGCATCATTCGATTTCATGAAGCAGTTGTTTCGTGTCTGCAAGACTGTCGACTCCTTGTCGAAGAGAGACGCGCTCGCTGCGTGGTTGGAGAATAAAAACGAAACGCGACGCAAGCAGGAGGTGGAAGAGCTCAAGTCGCTGATCGGATTGCATCAGACACAGACATCAGGGCGCAGCAAAGTGAACTTCGATGACGGAAGCGATGCTGAAAGCTACAGCGATGAATATCTGTACGTATCAGTTCAGTTTCGACAGTACCGCAAGAGCCGCCGCACTGAGGTAGCAGAGAAACGAAAAGGTGGTCGCAAGGCTACCGTCAAGAGTTTTCTGGATCAAGTGTGGCATAGCTTCTCTAACGTTTTAGATGGGTAATGATTAGAACCGTGCAGGAGCTGTATAAAGAATTCATGCCGTTAAGTTAAATCTCAACGAAAACAAGTCGGTCGTATCGATAAGTCATTTTTTGTTGAGCATTTTCTTCTTCATCTTCTTTCTCCTGAATTGGGCCTCCAAGGCTATGTCAGCGAGGTCCTCCTGCGGAAGAGTTAAAAAAGGGATCAGTGTTAGTTGTCTTAACAATTTACCTACTTTGAGTCCCAGGTAAAAGCTTCTGCGCTCCTCCTTCTCGATCTGGGCATAGTTTGTCTCCTGGATGTCATCGTCATCATCCATCATCTCGTACTTTCTTTTGTCATATCCAAACACCTCTTTCAACGTTTTCGACAGCTCTTCGCGTGTGTAGTCTGTCTCGCCGTCATCGATAAAGTCGCGCATATCGTCATCTTCCTCTTCGTCGTATTCGTCGTCGTCATCATCATCAACGTTGTATGTGTCGTACATTCCTCTGCGGTACGTCGCTCCGATCGGCGGCAGTTTCGGTCGTGGTCGCGGTGGTGGTGGTGGTGATGGTGACTGTTTTCTTCTCATTATGGGCGCCTTTGGTGCTCTTGGAGGCGGCAGTTTCGGTTTCGGCCTCTCAGCCACCGATGCTTTTGACGACGAGCAAGACGAAGACGCGACCGCCGATGATGTCTTCGGAGATGATGGTTTTGACTTTGAAACTATTGCCGGTTTTTTCTCATTAGGCTTCCTGGTTGCTGGTGTCGCCGTTTTAGAAGCAGTCGATGGCAACCTCACGAGACCGCGTTTGGCTCTCTCCTTGTAGTACTGCTCCTCCATCCACTGCTTCTTCTCCTTTTGTGTCATGGGTCTCCGCTCTTTTCGCTTCTCTTCCAGCTCCTGTTCGATCTCATCCATCAGTGAAGGTGCTGCTTTTTGATTCTCTGACTTGTTTTGAGCGAGCTTGATGAGATCATCGAACTTGATCGGGCATACTGACGTTGATGTCTTCAAAGTGGCGCTTTGTTTACCGGTCTTCGAGGCACTGGGCAAAAGTTTCAGTTGTGGTTGCGGTGGTGGTGACTGTTTTGTTCTCATCACGGGCACATTTGCTGCTTTTGGAGGCGGCAGTTTCGGACTCTCAGCCGATGCTTTTGATGATGAGCAAGACGAAGACGCGACCGCCGACGATGTCTTCGAAGATGATAGTTTTGACTTTGAAACTATGGACGGCATTTTCTCATTAGGTTTCCTGGCCACCCGTGTAGCCGTATTAGAAGCAGTCGACGGCAACCTCACGAGACCGCGTTTAGCTCTCTCCTTGTAGTATCTCTCCTCCATCCACTGCTTCTTCTCCTTCTGCGTCATAGGTCTGCACTGTTTTCGCTTCTCTTCCAACTCCTGTTCGATCTCATCCGTCAGCGAATGTGCCGCTTTTTGATTCTGTGACTTGTTTTGAGCGAGCTTGATTAGATCTTCGAACTTGATCGGGCGCACTGACGTTGATGTCGATGTTTTCGAACATAGTTTTGACTTCGATGGCTTTTTCTCATTAGGCTTCCTGGCCAGTGGCGGTGTCCCCGTTTTAGGAGTTGTCGGCGGTCCATAATTACGAATCATGTGCAAAATTAGAAAGCTTCAAAGACGACCAATTTCGTGACGGACCGAATTTCGGTCGGAGAATCTCGGTTGACTAATCGGAGCTCAAGTATCGATAATCGGTGACGAAATTGAAGTGGCATCAAATACCAGTCACGAGGAGGCGCTGCTCATCCACCTCAGCTTCCGGCGAAGCCAAGTCGATGAGCTATGAGCTGAGATGAGTTGAGTTCAGGTCCAGGTCCAGTTGAGATGAGATGAGTTGAGTGCCTGAGTGCGTGAGTGCTGAGTACAAGTCTGGAGTCCGGCTCACCAACTGCACCACCGCACCATGGATGGCTTGACGCCGATCGCCAATGATCCGGATCGACGCATGCGACTGATGGAGCTCGAGGACGAGATTCTGGACCATCGGTCCGAGCTGACCATCGACGGACTGCTGGACTCCATTCAGGCCCTGGTCACAGACTGCAATCACCCAGCGCTCAGGAGGCTGAAGAACATCGAAGGCTTCCTGCAGAGATGTGAGTCTCGTGACGTGCAATATATCTTGCATGTGTCGTGCCACTCTCACCACCTGTCTATGCCCTGTCTCGTTCGTTTTGCAGATGAAAAGTCGTCCGTCTTGATCGTTGACTCGCGCATGAAACCAGATGACTATACTGTGATAAAGACCATCGGGAGAGGTGCGTTCGGCGAGGTGCAGCTCGTCAGGCACAAGTCCACCAAACAGGTGTACGCCATGAAACTGCTTAGCAAGTTCGAGATGGTAAGGCGTCTGAATTGAGTTAAATCTGTGATCACGCTAATTGGATTCATCGTTAATGCAACTAGATCAAGCGCTCGGACTCGGCATTCTACTGGGAAGAGCGCTTCATCATGGCCCACGCCAATACCGATTGGATCGTGAAGCTGCACTTCGCCTTCCAGGACTACAAATACCTGTACATGGTGATGGACTACATGCCGGGCGGTGACCTGGTCAATTTGATGAGCAATTACGACGTGCCTGAGAAGTGGGCCAAGTTCTACTGTGCCGAGGTTGTGCTGGCCGTCGACTCCATTCATCAAATGGGCTTCGTGCATCGTGATGTCAAACCCGACAACATGCTTCTCGACCGACACGGACACGTAAAGCTTGCCGATTTCGGCACGTGCATGAAGATGGATGTTGATGGACTTGTCAGGAGTGACACGGCTGTCGGCACGCCTGACTACATCTCTCCAGAAGTGTTAAAGTCGCAAGGTGGCGAAGGTTGTTACGGACGCGAGTGTGACTGGTGGTCAGTTGGCGTTTTTCTCTACGAAATGCTCGTCGGTGATACCCCTTTTTACGCTGACTCTCTCATTGGTACTTATGGCAAAATCATGGATCACAAAAATTCACTGCATTTCCCCGAAGACGTTGACATCTCCAAGGAAGCCAAGCACTTAATATGTTCTTTTTTATCGGACCGTACGCAACGGCTGGGCCGCAACGGTGTCGAAGAAATTAAGCGTCACTCGTTTTTCCAAAATGATCAGTGGACATTCGACAATATTCGTGATTGTGTGCCTCCAGTTGTTCCCGAGCTTAACGGTGATGACGATACGAGTAATTTCGATGATATCGAAAAGGACGACAGTACTGAAGAGAGTTTCCCGGTTCCGAAAGCATTCGCCGGAAATCACCTGCCATTTGTTGGTTTCACCTACTCATCTGACTACCAGCTTTTATCTGGAGACCGAAATGGTCGCAAGCGAGGATCTGATGAAGTATGTCAAAGTTGATTCATATCGATTTTTCTCGGCTTCTCATTGTCATCCTCTCTTCTTTTCTCCCTTTTATCTCGTTCTCGTACATACGTCATTTATCTCTTTATTTCGCGATGTTTGTGTGCTTTTAATAGCTTGATAAGGTAAATGCCACTGCTACTGGCATAATGCACTCCTGACGTTGTTATTGTTGTTTCTCTGTCACTGCGTAGGCATACGATGTCGACATCAAGAAAAAAGTCGAAAAACTTGAAGATGAATTGGTTCGAGTGAAAACTCTGAACGAGGAATTAGACGCTAAATATAGAATTACATTGTCACAGTTAGATAATATCAGTCAACAGACCGATAGTAACGCATCGCTGAGAAACGAGAAGTTGGAACTCGAGAAAGCGCTCGCCGTTTACAAGCATGACTTGAAGGAAGCTCAACGCAAATTGGAAGTCGAGACAGACCTGAAACGGAAAGCTGAGAACAAAGCGAATGAGTACTGGAACAAACTCGAACACGAACAAAATTTGCGACTGCAGTTGAGTCACACAGCGCAACACTCGACAGAGAAGATCGCAGTGCTCGAGAAGCAAGTGGCATCGCTGTCGGAGAAACTGAAGATTGAAGCTGACACCACAGTGAAAGTGAAGAAACTCAATGCCGAGTTGAGTTTGACGTGCTCGAACAAGGAACAACTCATTGACGAGTTGAGCGAGAAGCTGAACGCTGTCCAAACGGTTAATGCGAGCCAAGTGACGGAGATATCAAATTTACAGTGTCAACTTGACAAAGTGCATACTAACTGGGCGCAGAGCAACGAGAGAGCTCAAGATCTTGAAAATCGGAAGCAGATTTTTGAGGATGAACTGCAACAGCTTAGAGAAAGAGAAGCGACGACAGCAATCGAGAACCAAAAACACAGCGACAAGATCGTCGAACTCGAGAAAGACAAGGCAATGTTGGTCCTTGAGATGAAGAACATGCAAACGAGATTAGATGAAGTAGCAAACGACGAGACAGCACTATCGAGCGCCGAGAAGAAGCGCTTGCTATCTAATGATGGCCAGTCTTTCGAATCGATTCAGGCACTTCAGTCAAAACTCAACGAAGAGAAGTCGTTGAAGCAGAAATTCGAGTCACAAGTCAAGGAAAAGGAACGACTCATATCGATGACGAACGTCGATTATCGTCAGTTGCAACAACAATTGCAGAAGGTAGAAGGTGAACTCAGGCAGGAGATGGAGAAAGTGAAAGCGCTTAAGATTCAGGTCGAAGAAGAATCGCAGAAGCGAAGTGTGATGCACTCCGAGCTCAAACAACGAAGTGAGGAAGTCCAAAGATTGCGACTGCGAGAGCAGCAATTGATCAAAGAAGTGGGTGTTCAGCGAGAAGTCAGGAAGAATCTCGAAGATGAGTTGAATCAAATTAAGGTGGCGCGTTCGGTCGATGATCTTCAAAGGAAAGATCTCCAAGATCAACTGGAAACAGAGCAATACTTTGCGTCACTGTATAAAACTCAAGTTAAGGAGACGAAGGAAGAGCTCGAAGAGAAGCAGAAACAGATTCAAGAACTGCAGGACGAGAATAATAATTTGCACCACAATTTGGAATTGACAGTTGCCAAAACTGAGTCGGAAATTTTGGCAAGAAAAATAGCCGAAGATTCGTTGGCCGAGCTCGAGAAAGAGAAGGCAGTACGAGACCTGGAGATGCAAGAATTGGAGCGACGATTAAAATCAGGCTTGAGTAACAAGGAGACAACGATCGCGCAACAGAAAGAGAAAGAAAATGAATTGCTCAAGAGCATTGATATTCTTAATCGCGAGAAAGAAGACCTTAATACGAGAATACATCAGATGACACAAGAGGTGAATAACTACGTTAATCAAGCGAATCAGCTGGACAAAGTGGAAGCACTCCAGAAACAGTTGAGCCAAGAGCGAGTACTTAAAATGCAAGCTGTTAATAAGCTTGCCGAGATTATGAATCGCAAAGATATGAATCCCAGTGGCAAGAAACATAAAGGAAGTTCGATTGATCTGCGCAAGAAGGAGAAGGAGTGCCGAAAACTGCAACAAGACTTGACCACCGAACGCGAAAAGTACAGTCAGATGGTGGCCAGATTCCAAAAGGACTTGTCCGAAATGCAGGCGCTCTTGTACGAAGAGAGTCAGTCGAGATTGAAACTTCAAATGGAGTTGGACTCGAAGGATTCGGAAATTGAGCAGTTAAGTCAGAAGCTGGCGCTGAGAGCCTCGAAGGACACGCTGAACAGTGCAAACGAGAACAGCAATGATAACGCTAATGAGGATGAGTTAATCGAAAACATGAGGCTCGAGGGCTGGCTCTCGATACCGAACAAGCAGAACATCCGTCGTCATGGTTGGCGGAAGCAATACGTGGTCGTTTCCAGTCGAAAGATTATCTTTTATAATAGCGAAGTCGACAAGGCGAAAGCTGATCCTGCACTCATTCTCGACTTGAGGTAACTGATTTAATGATATTTTTATGCTCTGAGATTAAGTTTCGTGCTTTGTTTTTCAGCAAATTATTCCATGTAAGGCCGGTTACGCAAGGTGATGTGATTCGAGCTGATGCGAAAGAAATTCCAAGAATATTTCAGGTGAAATTTGATACTATTTATCATTGTGTGCCTGCATCCTGTTTTAGCATCTCTGTCATCTCGTTTCACAGCTTCTCTACGCTGGTGAAGGGGAAAGTCGCAAACCTGGTGATAATCAGCTTCCGCCCGAGTTGCAGATCGGCAAAGACCCACCGCAACCAGGAACAGTCGAGCACAAAGGCCATGAACTGATTCCAATCTCGTATCACATGCCAACCAATTGTGAAGTCTGTACAAAGCCGCTGTGGCACATGTTTAGATCAATACCGGCGCTTGAGTGCAGAAGTACGTTCTTTGTTTATCGTTATGACACAGATTTGCATTCCTCTTGTTTGCTCTGTCTTCTTGTTAGGGTGTCGCGTTAAGGTTCACAAAGAGCACCTGAACAAAAAAGAAGAGATCTTGGCGCCATGCAAAGTGAACTACGATCCAAATTCAGCCAAGGAATTGCTGTTGTTGGCCACGAGTTTAGACGAACAACAGCACTGGGTGAGCAAGTTGCGCAAGAAGATCGAGAAGTGTGGCTATGCCGCCAATCAAGAGGCCAAATCATCGCCAAGGTAGGTGCGCCGCGCTTGTTGGAGAACTCACTGCTAACTATGAACGGTGGACGTAGGTCGTCAACATCTCAGAATCCGCTGGTCAGACACTCATCTTCCATTTCGACTAAATCATCGACGTTGCCCACGTCAACAACATTGAACAACAGTCGAAAGTGACTGCGAAGGCCTTGTGTAGAGGAAATATAGAAAGCGTCCTTACGCTCATATTTTATCATGAGATGATTATGATACATGTGCCTTATTAAGATACACCCGATCAACAAACAATCAACGTGTTTAAATCAAATCGTCGATACGCACTTCGATGTCTTAACTTATTTGTGATGTTGAGCTACTGTATTGTTGAGCCACCGGTCGCTCGAAGAACGGCACGCAACACATTACACACTCAAACTTAACGGTAGTTGCTTGACGCACTTGTCCGTCTTCGACGAAACTCAAATCAATGATTTATAATAATGATATATTATTATTGATTATACATATGATGATTTGAATGATGAGATGTGGGTTGAACTCACCTGAGCATCGTCGTTGCTATACAGTATCTATATACAGACACAGCACACACACCGATATTTAAGTTATTTTACAGTGAACAAGCCAAAATGTGTGCCTTACCGCCCTGTATTTCTATTACGATTCGAATAAATTATGATAATTTTATTATCAAAATGTGAATTGAGAAACAGTTGGACTGAACTGAACAGCTGATGCGTTGTCAAATTTGGAACGGGCGCACTGGTCCGTGATTGGTCAGTTTGCTTCGATAGCCGCCTGATGTCGCTCGCGTGCCGAACGTTTGGGCCAAACCACTGGTTGTGTTGTATACCAGCGCGAAGTTGTTCTCACCTGGGCGCTGTTGATGGGAGATGTCGACCGACCTGTGAATGGCCGGAGAGAGCAACGTTTGTTTATCGACTATCTCGTCGTCTTCGCCCAAATCGCGATATGCCAACATCGCCAGACTGTTTAAGCCGTGGAAATGGAAGAGAAAGAAGAGGAGCGAGACGTTCGAGGAGGTCAAAGAGCGATGTGAAGGGGTGCACAGACTACGGCACCGAGAACAGCATTTCCTCAAAGTCGAAGGTGAGCTCCGGCAGGGCATAGACAAAGTAATAGCGCTCAAGATTCTGGTGGACGAAGAATCGCAGAAGCGGAGCCCACTTATCAGCATGAGTGCCAAAGAGTGGCAGGAGAAGCGCGAGGCCCTCAGCAACGAACTGAATCGCAAGCTCAGCATGAGACCCACCCCTGAAGAGCTTGAGCAAAGGAACATCCTCAAGCAGCAAACTAACGAGGA
>JAGGCA010005396.1:15487-41449 GCA_022876805.1 Osperalycus tenerphagus | reverse complement strand
CGGTCATTGCGGTCATTGCGGTCCTTGAGCACAGTCTCACCAGACGCGTTCCAGATACAGTCATTGTCATTCCGCACACCCTCACTCCACATACAGTCATTCCGCACTCCATAATCTATAGAAACAGGCGAGAGACCCCCGAGGGGCGAGTCGCACCCGAGACTGTCGTCGCTCAGGTCCAAGTCGACCAGATCGACCAAGTCCGAGAAACCGCACTTAATGGGCGATGAATGTGGAGGTGTTAGGAGGAAGTCGTCGAACTTCTTCCAGATGTCTTCGGCCAAAGGCAGGTCCATGCCGATGCCGTTGGCGCGACGATGCCAGCAAGCCATGAGAGTGAAGAAGAGTGAAGAAGAGTGGAGTGCTGGAATGGATTCCACGCGCGAACGAGGCGCACGAGTTTAAAGCCGGCTAAGAGCAGGGAGGACGAACAACGCCATCGGAACGGCAGACCAAACACTCGATCGCCCTCTGCCGGACACACGCAACAGGCAACTGCACAGCCGAGCTGCTCAAGCGCAGACTATTAAATACGCGCCACTTTCTTTGTTGGGTCGGCGACCGTCCAACATCCAAGGTCTGACGATGAGTTGAGGCCTTGAGTTGACGGTCCACGCAACCGTTGTTCAATGTACAATGTTCACGTTCACCCGTTATGCACCGACAGATTCACGAAGCACGTGCGCAGCTTTAATGTGTGATATGAGTTGACGGTCGGTCGTTCTGAGCTCTGCCAGAAACCTATTTCAAACCTATTTCCCAACAGGCACAATTCGAGCTGGTTTATACGCGGATCGATTGCAATCGCGTCCGACACCACGAACACGCCTAATCGATCTGGAATGCTATTGTTGAATGCTAGACACACAAATATTCAGATTTTGCGCGGGAAATGCATACAATGGCCCGTTGGGTCATAAACTGTTCCACTCCTCACGTCCATGTCCACTTTGGTCTGCCGCATTCCACCCATTCATCGACATCCGCTCGAAGGTCATCGATTGCAGTTAAATGTCTCAACGGCTGCGATATGAGATTGTGTTCTATTGGGTGACTCACGATCACAGGCGAACTGCCTCCGAGATGATCTCATCGATACACGATGTGCGTAATTAAATGCAGTCATTCAATTTGTTTTCACTACCACGGCACCAAGTTATAAATATCTGTCTGTATTTGCCGCAGCTCTCTCTCGATTACCTGTTTTCTACGCTTTTGCCGGAAATATGTTCAAAGTTGAGGTTTCTTGTGAGCGGTGACTAGTCGCTAGTCGCTAGTCGCGAATTGCGAATCGTGATTCCGTGAATGGAGCAGAGACGAGAAATTCGTGGGAAACGTACCAAAAAGGAATTGTCAGCATCCGCGCGAGTCGCGACATCGCACAGAGCACAGAGCCAACAGTCGTCAGACGAGATGATGGGACTCCAATGCGACGCGCTATATTCAAATCACTAGTGCGATACGAATATGACCGGTGAGACTCTTATTTATAACTATTATCCGGACAGGCATTTGGAATAATCGAGCTTGCAAATCCCTAATCAGCACTAAGCGCTCCTCAAAATCGATTCCCAGATTCAAGGTACTGAACCCATTATTGAAGGGAAGTGCCAAGAATTATCATGCAGCACTTGAGGAGACAATGTAACGTTAACCAGGCTGCTTTGTACGTACCTAAATATGTACCATGATCAGCCAAGAGTCTCATTTTGGCTTTGATCTTCGATCTGTTCGTGTCCAAGTGAGTGGAGTAATAAGAAGGAAGTCCAGCAAGAACAAGTGAAGAGAGCGAGTAGTTCTGCCATGTTAACAGGCAGACCACTGCTGTGGGACAGACACTAACGATGAGTACTATTTAAATATGTAGTTGCTTTTCGCAGTGTTTCGACCCCACAAGAGTGTATCTGGTCCTGATTTGATTCACCTGCGTCCCCAATCACGCTAACCTCCCTTCCTTCTCTTCTCCCCTCTCTCGCTCGCTCTCCGAACATTTCCCAGCTTCCCGCATTTCCCGAATAACGATCAAAATTGGCGGCAAATGAAGGCGATCATTAAGAAGTTGGTTGAAAGAGGGGCGAGGGGCCTGATCACCGAGTAATTAGAATCGCCTAACGACAGGAAGTGGATGTGTCGAGGTCATGGGGACGGTGACAGACAAGGTGGGGCCTCAAAGGGAGAATAAAGATGAGAATAACGATCAGTGAATGCCGACTGGCAATAAATCAACTTGACGGAGATATTGCGAAAGGGTTGCGTTTCGCGGAAAACCAATTTCCGAGGCGGTCTGCTCAGTAAAATAGTTGCAAACTGTGTCGAGGACATTCGAAGAATGAAATAAGATGAGAGACGAGCTCTGTGATGAGGAGCTGTGGTCATTCGTCGATGGCCTCCTGACTCGCCTCTAATTGGTAAAATCGACACTACACTCGCCTCGCGGCGAGCATCAATTACGTGCAACTACACGCACGTCAAAATGCGAAGCTCTTCAGACAGGTGAAAACTTCTCAAGAGCCAGATGAGCAGATAAAAAAGCGCAAAAGATGCAATTTAGAACGTTCGTCAGGGGCACGGCGAAGAGATAAATAAATAAATAAATAAATAAATATGTGTTACGAACGCTCTAAATATGAATGCGAGATGCATGGGCAGATGCGTGTCGCGAACAATTCTCGTGCGACCACCACGAACGCACGTGTGCCATGTGTACGGCATGCACACAAACACGGATGGACCAGACGACAGCTGTAGGGCATTCCTGTTCTTCAGGTGGTCACACGGACCACTTGCTGAGCGAAGCACTGCAAAGTTATCAGTTTATCGCTCCTCCATTAATCTCTTGCCATTGTGCATTGTCGTGTTTCAGTCACCACTCGAGGTGAAACATCTCCAAGTGGTCTGATAAGTCCGTTCATTTCCACTCAACTTTGTCCCTCGAATCCAATCTCTTCCCATTAAATCTTTATCAGCAGAGTAAATAAAATAATCCTGGCCTGAGGTATTCCTTTTTACGTGCCATTCTTCTGTCTCCCGTTTCGCATTGGACGTCGAGTGGTAACCAAGATGTGGAAGAGCCTGACATTTGCATGGCTGCTGGTCACATTGAGCAACTGTGGTTATGGTCTGGACAACGGACTCGTGCGCACCCCGCCGATGGGTTGGCTGTCGTGGGAACGCTTCACTTGCGAGATCGATTGCCACCTGTATCCAGAGGATTGCATCAGTGAGCTGCTATACAAACAAATGGCAGACCGCCTGGTCGAAGATGGTTATCGGGATGCCGGCTATGAATTTGTCAATGTAGACGATTGCTGGTCGGAGAAACAGCGCAGTGCCAATGGCCAGCTAGTAGCAGATCGAAAACGATTTCCTAGTGGAATGAGGGCTCTCGCCGATTACTTGCACTCGAAGGGACTCAAGTTCGGCATATATGGCGATTGTGGAACAATGACTTGTGCCGGGTATCCTGGTTCTCTCAATACCACACAAAGTGGCTCTAACTACTACGTCGTCGACGCATCGACGTTCGCCCAATGGACGGCTGATTCGTTGAAATTTGACGGTTGTAACGCTAACATAACCTCCATGGACCAACTTTACCCGAAGATGGAAGCGGCCCTAAACTTTACTGGCAGACCGATTGTATATAGTTGTAGTTGGCCAGCTTATCAAGTAGGCGAAGGGCTGCACCCCAACTATGCGGCCATCGCCAAATCGTGCAATTTGTGGCGCAACTATAACGATATCCAGGACAGTTGGCAGAGTGTACTGTCCATCATTGACTTCTATATCGCCAACCAGGACGAGTTCGCGCGATATCACGGTGCGTGGTATTGCGACCTGCTCACTACTAAAAACTTCTCATTCTTTCAGGTCCAGGTCAATGGTTTGATCCGGACATGATCATCATTGGCAACTTTGGTCTTTCCCTGGACCAGAGCCGAGCTCAGATAGCTATATGGTCAATTTGGTCAGCGCCTCTGTACATGTCAAACGACTTGAGAACGGTGACCGATGAGTACCGGCAAATTCTGCTGAACAAGCACGTCATCAGCGTGGACCAGGACGAGTTGGGTGTATTCGGCAAGAGAGTGCACAACGAAAGCGCGATCGATGTCTTTGCCAAGATGATGACACCGAAAGTGGGCGAAACGTACTCGTATGCCATTGTCTACTTTAATCGCAACAGTTTGGGAGGCCCACAATGGGTATGCATACAGTCGATAAGTGTTCTATCTTCTCTCTATCACTTTCATTCATATTCGCGATGATCAGGTATCAAGGCAACTTTCATCAATCATCACATCCACCAAGTCGGACACTTTCGCAATTTACGATCTATTCGATGACGGAAAGCTGATTGCCAAGCTTCGCATCGCCGATCAGTTGACGCTTAAGGTGAACCCGTCGGGCGGCGTGCGTATGGTTAAAGCAGTTCCCATGTTAAATAGGACTACCAGCAACTCATTATAAGCTTCGACATTGACATGACAATCGGCGAGTGTCATTTGCAAAGAGTGCATCTTGTTAATCTTGCACGAAAACACATTATTGAAAGTGAGCGCACCACTTTCCTCGATCAATGATTTATGTATTCCTCGTAAACGGCGCTTCCTCGTTGTCGAGCCTCACGAGAGCTCGTCAGAATGAGGTCGTTCGCTTCAAGTGATTATTCTCCCAAACGCGATTTGAACAAAAAATCGTCCCTCACACGATAGCGCTCGACAATAAAGATAACATTTAATAGACGAATCGCATGACGTCATTGTGCGTGTCACTGCCGATTGCTTCCTCAAGCTGTGTATGCTTAACGAGCAGATCGCATTCCGGATGCCCGAAACCATCTGAATGTGGATGCAACAGGTGCCTGAAGAATCTTTCTTCTTTAGCAACACGGCACATATCCAATACATTTATTAATGAGAGACAACACTGCCATCCGAGTTCGACTCCTAAACACCATCCCAATCCGGGATGATCCCAATGATCGGGACTCCTTATTCCAAACCGAAACCGTTGTTCGCTCGTCTCGCATTTATCTCGGCAAACTGTCCAGAATTAGCTTCACAGTTTGCAGAAACTGATTGAATTCGTGCGAATTAATGCGGGCCAGATGAGGGTACAGCTGGTACGCAGTGGCGAGGTCGTTGCGCTGCAGGGCTGCAAGAGGAAAGACAAAAATGGTCTCGGATGAGACGAGATTGAGCGGCACGACCGCGATACTGACCCGAGGTGAATGCCAACAGACCGTTCTTGGTGCCGGCATCGACACACTTTAAGTAGTAGACCGAGTTGGCCAGATTGGCGGCCAGCTGATCGCGGTGCGGATGGTAAGGCGTGCGCGTGAAGAGGATGTCAGTCAGCGAGTGGACCACCAACTCGGCGCTGAAGTCGACCTGCTGATGAGGAGCCACTTGAGATGGGACGCACGAGAAGGAGGATGGTGCCGATGGCTGCATGGATACAGATCCCTGAGACGGGTGAGGATGCGCTGCTTGCTGAACCATTTGGCCATCGCCTTCCGTCGGGTATCGGTACCGTCGATGAAGAGGCATCGAACTGGCACCTCTTGCCAGCTGGTCGTAGCTGAATAGTGGAGGGTCGTTCCAGGCCTTGTCGTGGCGCCGCTCGTCCGCTGTGCCGGCAACGAAGAGGATACGAAGACGGATGAGCGATGCCTCCTAATTGTGTGAATAATAACCTCAAATTACCGTTCATGTTGATTCCGTAATTCCACGTCTCCGTGTTGGTGTTCTGTTCCGGCCTCGAATCACATGCACACCAATCGTCCGATTGGTGTCGTTCTCATCGCATCGCATCTAAATTGTCAACTTGACAGATGTCGAATTTCCGATTCCGATTCGGATCCGATTCTCTACACGTCTCATCGTCAGCATCGCACACTCGGCACGGTCTGTGTTCTAATCTTCAGATTGGTTACTTCGGCAATACTCTGATTGGGCCCCCTTCAATCAGCTCTCCTTCGGTCACCTCGCATGCATCTCTACGTCACGTTCGATTCTGTGCCTTGGTCCCCTCATCACTCTCTCGTCGTTCATCGCACTCTCGTCTCTGGTTACCTGAGACCGCCAACAAGATAGCTCAACTGACCGCTTGCTCTGCCATCGCCATGCAGCCGTCACTGTCACGTCGTCTGACCACCATCGTCTTTATTATCACCATTATCGCGTCTCTCAGCCGCTTGTCCGTCTCGCACATGGACGGCCCTTACCGTCCCGCCACCCTTAACCCGATCCGTCAGGTCAGCCATCCAGGTGATGGATCGCCTACGGCAAGTCCTCCTCCGGCCACGTCATCAGCGTCAAGTTCTGAGAGCTCTGCGGTAAATGGTATGAAAGTGACATTACATTGACATATGAGACGAATGGTGATTGATGGTTTACACTTGCAGGTTGGAGCTGTGAAAAGCTCGACTTCTGCTCGGACCGACTGGGCTTCGATGCCATCCGCTGGCTGCATCGACAGCTGGATGACGATGCCAACGGGAATGTGGATGTCGCCGAGAGTGTCGAAGTGAGCGTCCTGCTTACGGCTGCCGGACTGACGATGAACGCTTAAAATTTTCTTTATTTGTTGACAGTTCCTTCGCGACGAGCTCAAGTACGAAAATGGTTATGGCTCAGACCGGCATCGCGCATTCCACGGCAACGATCACTACATCACGGTAGACGACTTGTGGCGCTCGTGGAAGATGTCCGAGGTGCACAACTGGACCGTCGAGGAGACGGTCGACTGGCTTTTTACCAGTGTCGAACTGCCGCAGTACGTCGATCATTTCCGACAGAATGCTGTCGATGGCACGACTCTTCCGAGGTAACATTGATCATTGATCACCATAATGATCTTGATCTGCTCCACTAACTATCATCATTCGCCTCCCAGGCTTGCTGCCAATTCTCATTTTCTTGTCAACATTCTCGGAATCAAAGACCCGATTCACAAGCAGAAAATAGCGCTGAAAGCCATGGACGCTGTGCTCTTCGGACCTGCTTCCAAGACAAACAGTTACGTGAAAGATGTGCTGCTCGTTTTGTCGCTGCTGATTGCAGTCGGAGGGTGCTGGTTCGCTGTGGTGCAGCACAGAAGTTCGCAGACTCACCTCAAGAAAATGATGCACGACATGGACTCGCTGCAGCGGGCCGAGGAGCAGTTGATGGATTTGCAGAAAGAGCTCGACAAGGCCAGACACGAACAGGAAATGGTTATCTCCGAGAAGAAGAATCTGGAAGAACGCCTGCAGAGCGAAATCAAAACAATAGCGAGAGATAACTCATTCTCTGGCATGACAGAGTACAACCGAATCAGTGAGTTGCAAGCTGAATTGAAGCAAGTGAAAGGAGAACTGCGTCGAGCGGAGAACGCGCTCGCCTCACGACAGTGGCTGCCGCCGCCCGCGTTGCAGCTGTGGTTGCAGTTGACACACGAGCTCGAGCTGCACAACTACAACGGCAAAAAGGGGTCCGTCGAAGCTCAACTACTGGCTGCCAAGGAAGGTTGTGAGAAGTTGCGCAAGAAACGGTTGAGCTTCATGGGCGCGTTTCGCGTTGCTCACGGCAGTTCGATCGACGATGTCGATAACCGTATTCTGCAGGCGCGAGCCGCCCTGTCGGAAATCACAAAGGATCTCCAGGAGCGACTGCATCGGTGGAGACAGATTGAGCGCTTGTGCGGATTTTCCATCGTCCACAACCCCGGAATCATGTACTTAGAGAGCGCCCTTTTTGGTTCGTCGGTGAGCAGCTCGCCCGTTCAGCCTCTGACGCGGACGAGCAGCGAAGGCACCAACCTGGCTGACGATTCTACTGCATTCGCGACAGGTAGATAATAATAATAATCTGAAACTGAAATGTCCGCTATACTTTCAGCAGTGCTGTCAGTGATACAAAGTGTTAGCACAGGGTTCTGGCCACCCTAATCCAGACCCTTCACATAGGTTCCTTGCAAAATATTTTCAATGCTTCACAGAGCGAGTAGAACAGCCCCGAATTTCACGTGGTAGATCATTGAATACTTTAGTGTACGAAAGGATGACTATCAGTAAACACAATTCGAGTTCAAGGAATAACAATGATAGGACCGTTTCTGATCTCTCTAAATACAAGCACGTTTTGCCAAGACTCAGGAATGCCATCGCAGCACAATTTGATTTTGACAATCGGTTTCATAAACTTATACAGGTGTTTAAACTCCAAACTATGCGTGTATAATGTGTGTGATGTGCCGCTCTTTCGATGCTCACTTCTTTCTTACTGCGTTCTCTTCTCTCCTCACATCTTTATTTGCGCTGTCCAGTTCAGCAGCTGATGAGCAGGTCATTTGCCGTTCTCGCCTCTCCGGCCGCATCGAACAGGTTGCTAGACAGTCTGTCGAAGGAGACCTCTTACTTTCGCAGTAATGATGACGCTGACTGCGTAAAGACGGCCAGGTCCGCATCTTTGTGCTATGCCATCGCTTCGTCGAATGGCACTCAATCCAACTCCAACTGTGTGCCTTCTCATGGTGAGACTCTTCGCTTTGGTCTCGTTCAATGAGTCTACCTGCACTCGCTTATGTTTGTTATTTTTGCTGTTTGCTGTCCTCTGATGTTGTCCGCATGTCTTTTCTTTTCGTTACGAATTCGCGCTTATTGGAATCACCACGCACCCAGTGCCAATTAACCGTCAGTTGTGTTTGCAGACCGTCGATCGTTGCTGTCGCTCACCAGCGGCATCTCGTCATCGTTCATCACCCCTGTGAGTTTGATTTCTTTTTATTCCTAACTTGTCTTCGCTCGTCTCCGGTTGACTTCTTTCTATTTTTTCAGTCCTCCTCTGCCTTCGCGCCATCATCGAGCACATTAACGTCGTCTGCTTGTTCTTCTTCGTTGGCAAACGAGTCAGAGGATGAGGACGACGACGACGATGATTTGCCCACGCCGACCGTGCAATCGAGTTTTGCTAAAGCTTCGTTCACAGTGGGAGACATGTAAGCCATTTCAAACTGTCGACGGTCGATGTGCCGTTTCAAAAACACTCGTCTTCACTCTCTGTCTGTATTCGTCTCCAGGACATCATCCGAATTACGGAGTGGTCGCACTGCATCCAGCTCGCTGTCATGGCCGAGTGAGTGCTACGTCCGCAGCCGAACGTCAATGATGAAGTCACTCAGCGATGATGTGCAACAAGTGGCCAATAAGAGGGACACTTTATACGAGGATTGCGAGCGAGAAGAGGCGAGAGTGGCGCACGACTTGGACGACCAGTCGAGCTGCGCGGACACCATCTCCGAATGCAGCCTCAAGATGAGTCCTGAAGAGAAGAAGAAACGCTTTTTTCTGAAGACTTTTCGTAGAAAGAAGACAAGTTGAGGAGAGAGGGAGAGGGGGAGGGAGAGATAGCAAGTTTGGCGAATGGCTGAAGAATGGTTCGGGTGCTGTGTTGTGACCTACGAAACGAACACAGTGATGATGATGATCTGTGATGTGGCGTAGACAATCGAACTTAGGTGCACTTTACATTGTGATGTTTGCTGTCACATTCCATTAGCTTTATCGCATTTATTTATGAAGAATTTTTTCGACTGTTATCGCGGACCGGTAAATAGTTCTGATTGCTTTCAATTAAACCAGTAGGCGAGTTTGGTTTTTGTTTGAACACTCCCGAAATGGGTAAATCATTTTTGGGGCCTGTTGATTTGACTCGTGGCTGCCAGTCGTCAGCGCGATTGCATCATTATCAGGTTGGCTCCTTTCGACCTTCGTACATCTGAGTCGAACATCGTCTCGTGACCAGATCCGAGGTCTGACGACGAGACGAGCAGCGTCCTCGACATGAAGCGTGTCTCTTCGCTAATTACTGGCTCGAAATCATGCCGCAGGAGTTCCCCGACGTGGATGAGGTGATCGTCGTCAGTGTTCGCTCCATAGCCCAGATGGGTGCTTGCGTGCACCTCCTCGAGCAGAACAACATCGAAGGTGAGTCACCAAATGAGTTGAGTAACTTGCAAGTCCACAAGGATCCGCTTCTTCTGCTCATCACAGGCATGATTGTCCTGTCGGGATTGTCTCGGCGTCGTGTCCGTTCGATGAACAAGCTGATCTGCGTTGGACGTAACGAGTATGTCGTCGTCATTCGTGTCTCGATGGTGAAGGAATACATCGACCAGCTTGACCCCCGTTTGCCGGTGACGCTCGTTTCAGCAGGCCAGTTACTTATCTCGCGGGCCTGGTGAGTGGACATGCGATGCACTTCTGGCGCCTAACTTTCATTGCTTGCCTCAGGTCTCATCGCATCCTGCACTTGGTCCACATCCGAGCAAGCATCGAGGAGCAGCTGGCCTGGTTGTCGACCCTTGGCGGCGCCTATTCGTCGCTGGGGGAGCACAATGTGCAGTTTGCCATCAAAGCTGGTCTTGTGTCGTTGTCCCAACTGCGTCTGGCGGCCGCGACGGGCGATCCTCACCTTGTGGCACGTTGCGGTATTTATTTGGTCTACAGTCTGTGCCAGAGAGGCATCAAGAGGCGCGCCGTCGCCCTGATCCGGTCGGCAATCTACCCGTTCATCGCCCAACATTGCTCTGATACGGTCATCAAGAATATGTACAAAGCGTGCTGTTTCCGCGTCAAGCAGTTGAACACGAACGGCAAGTGCTGTTTGTGACGAGCCGCCAATAAAACTAGTTACCAATCGACACTGTGTTCATTTTATTGATTTATTCGATTCTGAGTGATCGCAGGCATCACAAGAGTGGAGGTCGCAGTTCCAATGTTCGCAGCTTGTTCGTAATTCGTAGCTAGTTAGATTGACGACGTTTGCTTCTTAGTGAAATGGGTGACAGCTCCAATTCATTGGTAAGAATCTAAAGTGAGAGCGACGTGAGTTGCATAAAAATTAGTGGAAAATTTTAAATAAAATTACGCAGCCATTACTCGTAATCATGATAAAATGGTAATTTACAAGTAAGACAACAGGAGACTGCCGAATGCGATCAATGACCAGTGATCGCTCACTGCTTTTCCACTCAGTACTCCTCTTGAACTCCGTCCGACACAGTCACAATGCCACAATCGTCCGGACTGTCATCGGGCACGGCAAATCCCTCTTCGGTGGCGTACAGAATGTCGAGGATCTTATCGACCAGCGGATTCTTCTCCTCGGTCTGATCTTGCTGCTGTGTCAGCACCTCGATCTCGCGCAGTTTGCCATAGTAGAAGTCACGCTCCCGCTCCAGACTGTCCACCTGCAGTTTCATGTCCGTCATGCGCGTCTCCATCTCTTCCATTTTCTGGTGATCCACCGAGTCGTGTCCCACGTTGTTGTTGTTGCTCAATCGCGGTCTGTTCGCTGGTGCGTTGTTGCCCACCGTGCTCGTAGTCGTCTTGGTGACGGTCATGTTCAGTCGAGGTGCCGCCGCTCTGGTGATCGGTTTGGTAGCAGCAGGTCTTGGCGCGACCACCTTGTTATTGGACGCCGCACCAATACCCGTGCTGATGGTGCCGCCCGAACCGCGACTCGCGCCCGTCGCACCGGCCGCGCCTCCTCCGAGCGGGAGACCACCGCGCGCCTCGAGCGCGACATACTCATGGCCATCGTAATTGGCATCGAAGAACTTCTTGAACCATTGCAGGAACTCAAAATTGTCCTGGAAGCGAGCCTTCACCAAACGATTGATGGGAATTTCCTGCAAAAAACCGAAAAAAAATTGTCACCAATAACTCGATTCCTCGCGACGCTCACCTTGTCACAGCCAACCTTCTTGAACGCCGCCTGCACCAACTTGAAGTTTTGGATGTATTCGTGTTCCAAGTTCGTGCGTAACTTGACCTTCTTCAGGATAACGCTTCCAGGGAACAGCAAATCCATAAACTGGCAATAGGCAGCACCTGAGAGAAAGCAATTCGTTAGAGCGTCGAAATTCATGCAAAGCGAGCCGAGACGCGAGATGTTTCTGGTATAAATATTTGATGACCGCAATCAGTGCACGTCACACACATCACACATGGTTCGTGCTGCAAAATTGATTCAAACGATGCGATATGAATGCGATGCGATACGGCTCGCCGGAGCGAAACCGCACACACACGAATGGCATAACAGAACGGCGTACGGTGAATAACCGCGATTACCATGCATAGTGACCACCTGATCAGCGAAACATCCGCATCTACATCCACCTGGTTATCGCGCACTGCCCACGCCGTACCTGAGCACAGCTCCTCGATCTTCTTGAAGCTGGACTGGAGACAGTCGTTCACCCAGTTGAGCATTTCGTGCCGCGACAGATTTTCGGCCGTGGCCGAAGTCGCGTAGACGTTGACACACTGCCACTGGCATTGCGACTGGGACACGTCCGTCATCGCGCCGGTCTGACGGGAAGGTGACCGATCTGCAAGATAAGAAAATGAGTGCGAGAACAACAATAGTCGAGCCACGAGTCGGAATCGGATGAGCGAGTCGTGAACGGACTGAGAATGGGAGGAATTCTGGGAAATGCGGATGACGAACAAAGTGAAGAGTGGGTGTCGTGCCATCGAGGAACGAGTTCAGGTTGAGAATGGCAGGGAGTGGGGAAAGGCGAGCCGAGAGTGAATAAGGAAAAGAAGTCAGCTTGGAGCAGATTGCGATAGGTGATGAGTTCATCAGCCCAACTCAATTCGACTCGACTGCCGACCGGCACTCGACCGGCGCTCAAGACGCGAGCCACAAACCTGACACAATTAGCGGTTGGCGGAGAGATGAAGACCAGCAGCACTGCACGCCGAGACCAGTGATGAGTGTCGCGAGTCTGGAAGCAATGTCACGATGTCACCGTGGACCAAGTCAACGATTGGGGAAGAGATTGAACAGCGAACAAGTCGAACTCGAACTCGAACTCGAACTGGTTGTGGGATGGATGAGGTGAGGGACGACCAGAGCGACGCGAGTGGACAGGACGAGAAACGAGAGAAGGCGCGCGAAATGCAATCAGAAGACCACAAAGACGACGGCCAACGATCAGAATGGCTTTAATTAGTACATATGTAGCCAGTTTACACTAGAATCAGTATTATAGCATGACCGACACGAATAACGCCACTTGTGTCATTGTACGCCTACACATTACACTTGCGAACAGTTTTGGTTGATGGCGTCGTCTTGAGGAGGCGCGTAGAACGACACCAGCGAGTGAGCAGGTCGTGGCCTGACAGGCACGGGCGACATAGCTCGGTAGGTCGGCAGGCAGAAGATGTCCGGCAGGTTCTGCTGCTCGAACACGGTGCTAGCCAGCTTATTGCGCTCGCTCTGGTCGTCTCGCCACATGACATTCTTCTTGCCTTCCACTCTCTTCAGAAGAGACGCGAACCGGCTAGCCAGGTCGTCGCTCAACCGATTCATTCCAGACAGCAGCAATTCTGAGTGGCGATTCAGCTTGACGGACTCGAGTAGCAGGTCTTCATTGCTCTCTAGTCGCGCAACTATTTCCTTAGAAATTTCAACCTCGTGCTTCTCGGCTAGTACTTTGTCTCTGAGTTCGGCTTCCAGGTTCTTGTCCCGGAGGAATACCTCGATCAGCCAGTCATCGTCGCCGACTTCGGCTCGCAAGTCATCCTCGATTCGCTTTATCTTCATCGCGTTAACCTCGATTTCGGCATCGAGATGTGCTTTCTGGTCAACGTAGTGCAGTTTCTGGTTGTAAAGCGATTGCAGCTGATCCTTCTTGTTATTGAGTTCTGTTTCCGCTTCGCTGCTTAGGTAGCGAAGACGTTCAGCTTCGAGTTTGCGGAAAAGTAGTTTAAGATCGATTTTCTTCGAGTTTGACTCGCATTCCATCAGTTGTTTTCTAAGCACGAGTCGCTCATTGAACAATACATCCAAACTGTTCTTGACGGCATTCAGCTTGTCGAGAGAACTGCCGGTGGTCACGATGGGATTGCTGGACACCTTGTTCACCTGACTGGCAAGTTTGCTGAGCTCGTACTTAAGTCGCGAATTCTCAGTGCTCAGTACACTGATCTTCCTGTTAAGCGCATCGAACACCTGCCCATAGTGGCGAGGCTGCAGACCGACCGCTGTCGAAACGCGACGCGCCGTTAATTGAATGCCTTTTGCTCGGTTCGCATACGTCAAAGTGTTATGAGTATCGTCATAATGCAGACTCGAAGGGCTGACAGTGGCGATCATTGCCGTTTGACAGTTACCGCCGAGAGAGTCGCGCAACAGCAAAGTCAGCTTCGAGTTGCGGTACGGGATGTGATTTGCGTTTCGGCGCCGCGGGTCGGCCAGCGTATTGATGCAGTTGCCCAACGCCAGCAGTGACTTGTTGATGTTTCCTCCTTCGCGCTGAAGGCTCTTGTTCCTAACACCACTCTTGTAGGCGACCGTCGCGCGTTCCGATCCGGCCAAGTCGATGAGCGACATTTTGCTGTCCTGGATACTCATTTGCTCCGAAGACGTGAAATCCTGCTTCTTGAGTGAAATCTGGAAGACGGCGTGCGATCTGCTCGAGTCGGCGTTGGCGTCGGTTGGATGTTGAGATCGGTTTCGGTTTCCGATCTCCAGCATCTCGACCAACTGGTTTGCATTTTCGGGCTGGTGAATGGACAAATTCGAAACCGACACTCCGCGCTGGGGGTCTTCACGTACGGCGAGCGGCTTGTGGTTGCCACTTGGCGCAAGCAGGTCGCGCACTTGCTCGTTGTAAACTTCGAAGTAGCTGATGGACAACTCTACTTGCTGGCAGTCGTCGCGTGACTCAATCTGTCGGAATAGTTCGAGTGTGGTGAAAAAAATTACGCCGGGATTGTCCTCGTTTCCGAGCATGGTGAACGTTTTCCCAGATCCCGTTGCGCCGTACGCAAAGACTGAACAGTTAAAGCCGGAGAGCAGAGCGTCCACCATCGGCTTGGTGACCGTCTCGTAGATAAGCAGGTTAGACGAGTCGACGTCGAATACACGGTCGAAAAAGAACTGCAGGTTTCTGTTGGGTCGGCGACCGATTTCTTTGTACTTTTTGCCGCGATAGACATACTCGTTGGTCGGCTGGTTCTCGTCGCCGATCGGGTCAAAGACCAGCATCTGGTCGTCGATTACGTCAATGTTGCGCCGCGACGATGAGTTGTCGATTTCGCTGTCATCCTCGGGTCGCACTCGGACGACGACGCGCATTCGGTTAGCTGGCTCAAGGCATGGTGAAAGTGACGATGATGTGCATGGTCGAGGAGTCCACGGCGCGCCTCTCTTGGACGGACGCGGTGCATCGTCGCCGCGGTCACGCATCGGTCGCTTGAGGGCCATGTTGTGCGACGCCATGGACGTAACGACGAGAATTGAGACTGGTCACTCAATCACTAACGACGCGTTCGCTTGTCTCTTGTCACTTTTCACTCACTGACGTCAACCGTCAGGAGCATCACATTTCGAATCGCACACTCGCACGCTATTGGTCAGAGCGACACCTCACCATCGCCATCTGTGCTCGGATTTCACATTTTACTTTTCACACTCTAACTCTACTACATGTATATCGAAAATAAAGGAAAATTCGGTTTAACAATCGCCAAATCAGTTAAATAATTATTAATATCAATTAACATTAATGTTTTTCGCCGTGGTTTTGCGTTTGGGTGCTGCCACTTCGAGAGTTTTCCATGCTTCCTCGTCCCAGCCTTCATCCCAATTATTTTCCCCGTTATTCGTCGACTTGGATTTGCTTGAGCCAAAGTTTTCCAAGTGAACCAATGCCTTCTCCTCTTTGCTAATGTTCGTACGATTCGCAACTCTGCTGGCTCGCGCCGAGTTCTGCGAACTAAGCAATGACGACGATTCGTTCGACGACCCACCGAAAGCGGCGGCTTGGTTGGCTGACAGTGATGACGATGAGGTCGACGACGGCGACGTACTCGAGACAGCGGCCCCATCGCTGTCCTGATACGATTGATAGCCGCTCTGTTGAACATAATTCTCAGCATTCTCGAAATTCTCGGCATTCGGATCACTGTAGAGCGATGTTTTCTGGTTGAACATGCTCGACAAATCAAACCAACCCTTTTTGCTCACGTCGACCACCTTCGAACCTAGGCTAGTAACCTGGGTTTGCAATTCGTTCACGATCGTACCTTCTTTGACCTAATAAACCGAAACAAAAACGGATGTAACACATTCCAACCAAAAGCGATTCGAATTGAATATGCGTGCGTGAAATGGGGGACAAACATTACAGATACGAACGACGTACGTTGTCTTAGTGCCTGCCAATTTAGATACCTTTTCATTAACGTTTCCCGCAACTTCGACCACCTTTTGTCCGGCCAGCGAGCCAAGTTTCACCGCGTTTTCAGACGCTTTGGAAGCAATTTTCGTAGCACTCGAAGCCAGAGTCGACCAACCCTACAAGTAAAACAACTTGATGAGATTCAATTACTTTACAAGTGTTGCGCTGTACCGAAGAGAGTGATGACCACGCAGTGTCCATTCCGTAATCAGACTGACTCTTCGGTAGCGGTCTCGCATTGTAGCCAAAACCAGAGTAGCGTCCGCCTTGATTTGGAGGAAGATCCCTGCAAGAGGCGTCACGATGATAAGCTGACCACTTCGTTAATGCAAAACGTAGACGTACTCGGAGCGAGAAGCGTTCTCAGTTTGTCTTCGTGCAAAGAACTCCTCTTTTTCCCGTGATATTTGCTCGGCATCGAAACCACTACAAAACGTGTAAAACGTAAATAAATCAGAAAAACAGCTAAGCGTAACAACGAATAAATGGAAGTACTTGATAACCAAACAGAACGCACCCTTGGTAGCTGTTAGTAGTCCAGTCATCTTCCCGATCCCCGTCCCAGCTACGCGACCGATCACTCGAACTGACAGCCTGTGACGAGGCTGACGAAGAGCTGTGAGATGGAATCACTCGGGAGACGTAATTCTTGGCTGAGGACGCTTCGATAGACCACGGCTTGCGTTGCGCTTCAGTCGCTATCTGAAAAAAAGGAGACGAGAGAAATGAGCTCGGCCTCGGTGTCGAGTGCAGCTGAGCACTCACTTTGTCTCTGTATAGCGCGGCCGCCCGCGTGTTGTACTTCTCAGTGAGTGGCATCTTTGGGTCCCACTCGGGCTGGGAGGCGAAAAACTCTTTGGCTTTGCGATTGCCTCCCACCTTCATCTTCTCGAGCTCGATATCTTTCCACTTGTCCATAGTGATGGAGCGAACAAAACTGGGGAGAGAGTGTGTGTGAAATGAAGGCATTAATAGATTTGATACTCGTAGCATGTGGCAGGTCACCTGAGATGGACGCCTAGCCCGCGATGCTTGCCGGAACAGTCCAGGCAAATCCATATGCCGTACGTCACGCTCACCCACTGTGGGTTCAAACAGCCGCACTCGAAACACGTCTGCAAGGTGAACAAGATGTGAAGCGATTTAATGTCGGACACCGGTCGTCGCACTCACGTTGTTGTCGTCTCTGGGCTTCAGTTCCTGTAGGACGCGTCGCGTTCGTGGACTGGTCATAGCGCACCTCACCTCTGCGTTAACAGTCCAGTGGCACAGAGAACAGCTGGTACCCGAATTAACTGACGGAATCAGGCCTTCTCGAAATTAGGCAACCCAATTGAAGCTGTTCTCCGTGCCACGCAACCTGATCTGAAGCGCCACGTGACGAGTGACGCAAACCTGACGTCGGTGGCAAAGCAGCGTTGCGTTCAAGACTCAACGTGCCCCGTCGAGCTCTCCTGGTCACCATCGCCCCATCACCATCACCATGGACTCCTCTGCACTGTTCCCCATCGTCTACCTGACTCGCATCGAGTCGTTTGCGTCCTCGCACCGTTTGCACAACCGAGACCTGGACGAGCAGACTAATCGCGAGCTGTTCGGAAAGTGCAACAACCCGAACGGCCACGGACACAACTACCGGGTAGAGGTCACCGTGCGCGGAGTACCAGACCAGAACACGGGCATGGTAATGAACATCACTGAGCTGAAGGAGATCATGAAGATCGCCATCCTGGACATGCTCGACCATCGCAACATCGACCAGGACGTGGAGCACTTCCGCGAGCGGGGCGTCATCTCGACCGCCGAGAACATTTCTCTCTTCATCTGGAACAAACTACTTAAACTGCTTCCTGCCAATGTCGACCTGCATTCGGTGAAGCTGCATGAGACCGATAAGAATGTGGTTGAGTACAGGGGTGAGACGAGATAATAATAACCAGGATGGAGCGTCGTCGTTCCGCTATTTCCGCGTGGCCCACAGAGAATCGTGTCCCGTTCATCTGTTGCGCTCCTAAAGTGACCAACTCGACCAACATCGACGATCGGATTGAATTTGGTAGATGGGGACGCAAACAGGAATTCATCCAGGAATGACGCTACACTGTGATAACGCGGGTATCGCAGATCGGGCTACTATCAGAAGATGCGTCACTTTCTCCTGAGACACTTGCACATTATCGGTCTCACAAGTATCATCCAGTTCCTTGTTATTGTCTTGACCCTGCTCATTATCTGCACGATGGGTTGCAAGAGGTCTACACGAGGACAACAAATTCTTCAGCAAGGGCTGCTCGCGGGTCATCATCTCCGGGAAAATTCAAGTTACAGGATGCTACTTACAATTAGCTGATTATGTATTTAGCATGACGTTTTTTTGGAAGATCCTTAACCTTAAAAAAAGAGCCATCTGATCTCTTTTCAACAACTGGATTGCAATGTGAATCTCGCGTATTTATATGTGTATAGAACGTTTTACCTAATGGAGCGCAGTAGAATTTGACGAGCAAAAATTCTTGTGCTTGTCTTTGACAGGAATTCGATAGTAGCAGTTTTGTTGGAACATTTGGAATATCTGTATGTAACAATTGTTATACTTTAGCGTGATATACTTTATTCGGGACCTGTTTGTGATCAGTTTTGCTTACAATAAAATGTGCTCGAAGAGGAATGTTTTGGCCAAAAGACCTTGCAAATGTGACAAGTGCGTCAACCTGATATTTTGCACACAAACATAATTTCTCTAAATTAAATGCCTAAATAGGCACGCAAAGCCACACTGACGCTCAGCAATTGGCAAGCCAGATTTCAGACGAATGATCACACGAATGACGGATCATAGATGTGTGTTTATATTTGGATTCAACAACGAATAGAAAGAACAAAATCGATGTCCGACATTGAGTGAAAAAGTGAAAAGTTTGTTATTATGGCGTTATCTGAACAGTGCAACTCTATGCCTGGCGTCATAGATTTATCTAAACGACTCCGTTGTTGTACGCTGACTTAACTAATCTATTGCGAGACGATAACCTGGCACCGAGATGAAGGAGGTATTATGAAGTATCAGATTGTCAGTTTACTAGCGACAAGCGAGAATCAAAGGTGGGCGACTGTGAAAGTGTCGTCATGAAGAAGAAGAGTGCGATTCTTTGATATCGTAATCTTGACCTCCGGCTAATCAATGATACCAGATTGTGTCTGTCACGAGTGCGATCATCGACGTCGCCTCGCCTCCTCGTTACTTGTCGTCATCCGTCCGACCACCGATACGCTGAGCATCTGGTCAACTCGTTACCATGAGTTTACTGCTGGTCTGTTTCGTCACCTGTTGCTTGTGCACAGCCAATGTGGCAAGTCCAAGTCCAAGTGAGACCGAATTCATCTTGGTGAACGTCACTTGCGAACTGTGGCAATTCGCCAGTCTCTCGGCGGCCACAAATTCGATGCAGAAACGACTCAACGAGCGTCTGTTCGGCGATTATGAGAGCCCGCTCGTCGTCTCCTCACAGCAGACCTCCAACGACGCCACCGACTTCGCGTGCTTTTGGTGAGTCCGTCAGATCAGGTCATCGCTCGATGTCACCATCTGTTCAATGACAGGAATGCCTCGTTCAAGATCAACGCAACATCAAGGAGTGCGTCACGAAGACCGCTCGAGAGGCTGGTCGACTGCCATTCGCCCCTTCTCGGTACTCATCTCTTCGCCCCAAGCCGTCACCTGGTGTTCTATTTGTGGCCTAACTTCACTGTCTCTGCTGTCCGAATCGGCGCCGATGTCCAGAACATGTGCAACAATACCGTGAAATTTGGTCAGCCTGAATTTCCTCTCCTGCTTCCCACTCAATCTGCCATCACCTCGTCGCCACCATTCAGAACTCAACCAAATCTGGAATCGAAGAAAGAGAAACATGAGAAATATTTCTACTTAACAATCAACGAGTGGCTGATGGTACTGATCGTCGTTTGGTTCTTATGTGTGGTCATCATCGCGTGCTGGAAGAAACGCAAGGACGAGGTGAAGATGAAGCGCAAACTCTTAGAGACTCCGCAACAGGAGGATCGACGATTCGAGAGCGATGTCTTTGTCAAGCGATATCACTCCGATAGTTGTTCCAGCTCAGAGAGTTCGCTCTTTTGACCTGACTCCAGTTTCAAACTCAACAAACAGATCAACTTCATGGTTGTGAGTTTCCTGATTGTTCTGTGTTTCACGTACCAACTGTTTTCATGTCCAAGTGCTGATGCACGCATTTGACTCGCCATACATTCCATCAGTTGACACAAGCTAATGTATAATGTAATTAGTCATAAGTTGTTAATCATCAATTCTGGGATGCAAATCACAAATCGTGCTCAAGCAGAGCACTTCGTACATCAAGTTTGTATTTAAATAAATGCCCGCTAGTCAGAGTCTCATTAAAATTTAACGAATGCTTGGATGAATGAAGAGTGACAATGCTAGATTTAAAAAGATAATTAAGAGAAGTGACGCAAATAAGTGAAAATAAATTAAGAGTTAATTAAGAAAAACGCAGTCAATTGAAATGAAGAGCGAGATTAGATTGGTAAGATCATAAGATGGCAAAGAGCAGTTGCCTCGCGTCCAAATCCAGATGCCAGCCACTCGGATAAGCCACGCAAATCTCTCGCTGACAACGAACTACTGGTTGGCCTGGTTGTTCGGTTGCATCCAGATCTGCAAATCGATATTCTTGCACGCCGGGATGTGCTTCATATCGCAGTTCTCAGCCTTCTGGCACTTCGTTGTTCGCCAGAAGTAGCACTCACCTTGGAAACCTTGCGCAGGATACTTCCCGCGATTGATCAATTCGGGCTGCTGGAGTGTCGGTGCGAAGTAGATTTGCAGCGGTTTGTCATCCTTAGACAGGTAAGGCACCTTCTGGCCCTGCATTTCGGCGATTACGTTGAGAGGGATCCTGTCATCTTTAAAGCCAATGAAGAGCGTCCCTTTCACGACAGGCAAGCCCAAGCTAAGATGTTTGCTGTCTCCATACTTCTTGAAGATGTTAATGATCTGGGCCTTCGTGACAGACGAGTTGACATTAACGATGCGCAGTCCATTGTATCCCCACAAATTGGTCGGCCTTCGAGTCGCCATCACAGCCGCAGCAAGAGCCTCGCTTCTGAGATCGATGCGCTGAGTGCCGGCCGGCCTCACGTTGCGCTTGACGACATCGGAATAGGCAATCTTTGGACGAGCGGGTGTAGACCCGACCGAAATGCTGCCCGAAGACGAGGCGCTCTTGTCGTCGGAAGACGATGACGAATCCAATCCGGGGAACTCTTGACGCACGAGAATGCCGGACGGGTCTTGTGCGGCTTCGAGTTTCTGGTCGTCGCAGTGGAGCCAAAGCGATCGTCCGAACAAGTTGGAGTGGTACTGCATGAAGGCGGTCGAACGGGTCGAACGGATGGCCGAGAAAGTCCGCCGGGTGACTGACGACCGGAGGAAGTTGCGCACGATCTGTGGGCAAACGGCCACGTCGGCGCCCAAGAACGCTTCAGCATCACGGAACAGCTCGTCAGCGCTCTCGTAGAGACCATCTTGACCAGTCAGTGCTAACTCGAGGGCCAAGGCCAGTGACGTTCGCTCGTCCATCAGAAGTCGAGTACTGGTTGCACGACCAGACGAGGGAAAGGAGAACGGAAATATGGGGTAAGGGTGAGGAGAAGAGCGGAAATGAGAAAAAGAACGGGAAGGGGACAAGTCAAACGTCATCTGACCGATGACGTTTGGTTGACGTCTGATGAGTATCGAAGCCGTGCGAAGGCCATCATCTGTCGGTCAAAGAGCGCGACCTTTCTAGATATACGCCACCGAGGCCAGGCAAATGCCGTTTGAACAAATTAATCCACCTGAAGGTCCTTCTCCAATTTGTCAGTGCATCATGCTGCTTAATTGTATTTATGTTTTTTATTTAATTTAGTTACAACTCGATTAAACTTTGAATGCCGCTCCGATCCGCTCGGATTTAGTTTACCCATCAGTTGACAGAGGGCGACGACAGGAAGGGCGCCACTGATCAAATACTTCGTCAGTTAATTTGAATGGCTCTGGTAGTGGCAGGTAGTGGCAGGCTGGGCCACAATGGCAAAAGCGAAAATGTAGAGTACGACTCGGTTTACCTTGTCACGATTTTACAGTAAAATCTATCGCGAGATACTTAGAACGGATGACATCAACTTTGCGCAACAATGAGACTAAGACATGCCAATACGGGGCAATCTCAAAATTGGCCATCAACTAGAGGAACACACCAGGAAAATAGTTTTTTGATTTCATTTTAATCTAATGCCGTTGCTCTTCTGAAGACTAACGATAGGACTATTAAAATGCGCTGTAAAAAATTTCGTCGTTTTTGCCTACGTCGTTTGATGTTATCTTCGCTGATTACAATTTTTTGAGATGGTGAGGATTTCGATGTCGAAACTCTGCAGACTGATACATTTGAATATGTACTGGATACACATGCATGCTCCGGAATCTCTTGAAACGTCATTAATTATCGAACGAGCAATTCTGTCAAAAAAATATCCCGTTCACCTTCCGTAACTAGCCGGGTAATACGGGAAACACAAATATAGCTGTTTCCTGATTGCCAATTACACTTGTCGGTGAAAGTAATGAATATTTAATGCAAATCAATTTGATACAGTGAATTGGCGAGAGCACCTTGAACGAGTTGTTGCGCCAATGTCGACTAATCAAACGCAATCAGGTTGGAGGCAGGCGATCGAGAACCGCTGGAACCGTATTTATATTTGAGTATTCAGTAAAATTATTTAAAGCTCGACAAATCACGGATGCTTACGATTAAAATTTGTCGCCGCACAAGAAAGATAGATGTAAGATAACAGAAAAAGAGGGAAAATCAGTAGGTCGAAAGAACCGCAAGTCTTTCAGTAAACAACTTAATATAATAGCCCAACTATGATTGCAGACGCATAAAAAACGGAGTCATATGGATTATGCATGGAATCAAAGAAATGAACGATCTCATTCCGTTCTGCTATGTACACGACTAGAAACAAGATTAACGACAGCTGTGTCGCAATGGCAAGAAGAAGAAAGTGTTGTGTCAGATATTTTTTATCGCTAACCAGCAGTGACAGAGAGACAGAGAGACAGAGAATGGGCTCAGTTCGTGCTTGCCTCAAACAAACACATCTTTTTGTGTGGGCGTTCAGAGCAATTTCCTCTTCTTGCGTAAATACCACTTTTTAATCTGTCAGAGTCACTTGAAAGGTGTCTAGTTATTAGAGGTACCCTGTTCATATTAAGGTGAGCACGAAAACACGAAATCGGGGAAGAAGGCCGTGAAAGTAAAGGTAAAAGCTGTGAGGCACTTCATTCTGATAGCGAGCTGATACGTGACGTTATCTATCCACCTGGTCATGAGCATTGGGAACATCAGAAGGAACATCAGAAGGAACATCAGAAGGAACATCAGAAGCCATCAGATAGTTGGCTATCGCTCACTCATCCATCAATGATTCGCTTTAGTCGCCCTTCGCCCCGCGTCAGCCATTAATAGACAGCGATGGCCACGAGGGACGTGTCATGTGCATGGTAGTGCTGACGTAGATGTGATGCACTCAACTAAGTGACTTCTAATTTACATCTCATCTTTTGATTAATACGCCATTAATATTGCAAGCACGATCAAAGGCCGCCTGGCTCTCAATGTTATGAATTTAATAAATTCCTCCGTTCGCACTAAATTCAAGGATAGTAGGATTTCCCAGTACCCACTGATTCATGATTTTGTAGGAACAATATACGAATAATACAAATATTCATATATCCGAAAGTCTGACTATGCACTTTTCTTTGCCAGCACTCTTTCAATTGCAATTGATTACTTTGTTTTGTTTTGTTTATTTCGTCAGTGGGACAACAATAATAGACACTCACTGCTATTTCTATTTTAGACTACTCCACTTAGTTTGCGACGAGTTTTGCAAAACACGACAATTACCGTCACCATTAAGACTGGCACTCCACCATCGGTCGGTATGTACCATTAAGCACTTATCTACCTAATGTAATCACTGGAGTGTCGCACGCAAATCGCTCATCGTCATGCAAGAACAAGAAGCAGACAGCATAACCAGAACTAAGTACACACCACCCAGCATTCTGCATTACCATGATGATCACAATGTAATTGTGACAAGTGCACAGATTTCTTTGAAAGGGGCCAACGAAATGCGTGCCAATATCGAAAAAATTTATGTTCGTCGTGCCATCATATCTGGGCCATTTCGGGGCCGGGCACGGGGGAAGCAGGTTAGTGAGGTGAAGTGTATATCGGAGAAAACTTGTTGCGGACCATCAAGAGCGCGATTGCGAGAGTCATATATGAGTAAGGAAAGTTGCAGTTACGTAACAAGTCAGGTAACAATTCGACGGTTGGTTGACCGAACGAAACAAAGCAAAGTCAGCGTGAACGTTTTATTGGCAGTGAGAGTGAGAGTGAGAGTGTGAGTGAGCCCTCAGATCAGAGCTAGAGCGAAGCAGTTCGGCTCCGGCGAGGGTCTATGGCTTGCCGGATTGAGGAAAGTTCCGACACTCACGTACTTCTCTGGTGTATCAATCACCAGGATTCGGGTTTCCACCAGAGAAAATCGGAGAGCGCTTTCGAGGACAACTCAGTCTGTGATTACCACCAATGAAATGCCGCCGGAAATCAGCAAATCATTCCTTATCGCGAGTTCGATATGTGCGGATCATTCGAATTAAGTCACCTGCCCGATACTAATCCTGGTTGTGAATCGCGTATCTGTTTGATATTCCGTTCTGTCTGCTACTTATTTGTTGGTCGATCATCATGCTGACCAGATATCGAAGAACGGGCGACTCATCGGAGTTCATCGCAAGTGTCACTCTGAGTGGTTATCGACCGCGCAATGACTGCGATGTTAGTTGTAACGCCGATGACAAGCACGGGAAAGTGAATGGCACTGTCGATGTGCCACTCAAGAGTTACGTCAACTCTGTTCATTCCTTGTCTGCGGCCGTCCATGAGCCCGAACTCGCTGTCAAAGCGCGCAATTTGGAGTTCTTCTACCATACTCGAAAAGAAGCGAAGGTTGGACTGTCGGGCATTTCGATGAGTGTCCCGCGCGGTGCCATTTATGGTCTCCTGGGGCCGAGTGGGTGCGGCAAAACAACTCTAATGCGGTGTGTTGTAAGCTGCTTGAAGCCGCAGTCTGGCACCATCGAAGTGTTTGGCCGCCGTCCGGGCGAGCCAAGGAGCGGCATTCCGGGCCCGATGATCGGGTACATGCCGCAGGAGATCGCACTATATGACAACTTCTCCATTCAAGAAATGCTTATTTATTTCGCGCGTCTCTACCTCCTCGATGAGCGAACTATTAAGTCTCGGATCGCATTCCTGCTCGCCTTCCTGGACATGCCCTCAAAGACGAGGCGCATTAACACGCTGAGTGGTGGTCAACAGAGACGAGTCTCGCTGGCCGCTGCCCTCATCCACAACCCACCACTCTTAATCCTCGACGAGCCAACGGTCGGTGTGGATCCCCTGTTGAGACACAACATTTGGCTCTACCTGAAGACACTATCCCAAAAGAACAACATCACCATCATCCTCTCGACGCATTACATCGAAGAGGCCAAAGCAGCGGACGTGGTTGCTCTGATGAGACATAAAAAGCTGCTGGTCGAAGAGTCGC
>JAGGCA010005396.1:1033-14688 GCA_022876805.1 Osperalycus tenerphagus | reverse complement strand
CTTCCACGAGTTCATCGACGTCCTCGTCGCCACCAAAGGCGCACCTCACCAACGGCAAGCTCAATTCGTCACACTACAAAAATGGCTTTGTCAAGAAATACAATTCGGTCGACAGTCTTAATCAGGCAACTATAATTGTTGGAAACAGCGAAATTAACTTGATCGAGTCGATTGAGAGAGACGGAAGGAAGAGTGCAAGTGGAACAGTTGACCGGTGAAGACACGTATGGGTCATCCGGTGGAAGATTTTTTTTTCTAGTTCGGTTGACTTTGCAGCGTGGAAAGAGTGATATGCCAGTTTGAGTACAGTGTCAAATCGTGTCGCAAGGAAAAATCGCTGTTTTACTTTTGGCAAGGCAGTTGCAGTGACATGTCACTGAAATGCGTTGAATTTAACGAGTTTGTCGTCTATGTGCTCACACTGAAGGAAGGAATATGAAAATTTGAAGCGATCAATGAGCGCAGAGCACCGATCGGTTCAAGTTGCGATTAGTTTGACGAAATGTGCAACTTGTCACTGCTAATCTGCCCGATAGATGTCGAGTCGCGGTTTTTGCGACGCGCCAATTCAATGGTTATGCGAGTTAATAAATGCACTATTTTTTTAAACAAATTGTCAGCTATTTCTTTCGTTTGATTTGTTTTAAAAGCAAGCGGCTGGTTTACATAATGTTCAGACAAGCATGTGCGAAATGCGTTCTATTGCAAATGCACGACTTTTATTGTATGTTGCAAGTAGTGATAGACGAACGAGGTTTGAGAAAGTTTCACATTTGAGATCGGACATGAAGCATGAAATGCGGTCGCTTCGTCGGATGTCCAATGTTTGGATAGTGATCAAAAACAAGACGTGCATGTGGGCATGATTAATGCTTCCATGATGCGCGTACTGGTGACAGTCGCGAGGTGATTGCTGCAATCGAACAGCCAGCGAAAATCTGCTCATTAAAAAACGTGACAAGTCCTCACAGTGAGATATGAGCAATTAGTGCGTTAATAATTAAAAGTGCACAGCTAGTGCTAATTGATTCACATGCAGACATAAAGCGGCAATAAAACGAAGGTGTGTCGGTGATGTGAATGCCAGACAGCAATGATGGGAACGATGACGAGCATTTCCTGATGCTCACCCACCAAGTTTCGTTGGTTTGTCACAAGTTTGGCGAGGCGCAATCGCGTCTCTTGGAGTGACATTGCGCGAGACATGCACCATCCATCGCCAGCACCGTCCTTATAGTAGACATCTGAGTACTCGTATTTTCATCTCTAGTAACTACCATCACGCACCATCCATTCTTCACTGATTCACCTATTCGGTGCTCACGTTCCGGCCCGGCATCGGTTAGTTGTGCGACGCCGACTAGAAAATACTGTCGTCCAAATTCGATACTAATACCGTTGAATTTAATTAGGAGTAATTTAGTAGTGCGGTCACTCGCGCGCTGTCCGTCAAACTGAAATTGAACTTTTCCGTTGCGGTTGCGGTGATGAACTTTATGGAAAAGTTCTTCATGGGCTGTGCCATCAGGAAGCGGAGCGTCTTGAGCGGCGACCTGAAGAACTGCGACCAGATCGCTGAACAGCTAACGTCGAGACAGATTGAGCTGGTGAAACAGACGTGGGAAGTCGTGCAGCAAGACTTGCCCGGCACGGGAACGATCGTCTTCAAGAGGTAAGAAAAGACAGAAATATTGAAACCTGGAAGAGATCTGACTTCGCACGAGTTGTGTGGCTTTCCGAGTGTGCGGTCAAGTGCACCATGGGAGCAACAAGAAAGCCGCCGCTGAGTCGCGTCGGCTTTTATTCATTGTTCGTTATGTAACCAAGTAAAGTCTCTGCTGAGTCCACTCAATTTTGTTGACATCGTTCGTTGTCCAAATGACTCGCGACCGAACAAACCTTCCAGCATTGTTCTATAGTTGTTCTACTGCCGAGCGAAGAGAATCGTGGCTCGTTATGCGTCCCCAACATTGATTGCACGCACAATTATTTCTTGCGTAACAGTTACTTGTTACACGCTTGTGTGCCACTAATGATAGCACCGTAATCACGATCAAGTGATTAATTGATGATGACGTTCTCCGAAATGCCCTTTCGGCTGTTTGTTATCGCCTGGATGCCAGCTCGCCACACCAAGACCAGATAAGTTGATTGAAATACAACCGTGATGCGTTCGTCAAATGGTCGACGCGATGATTTTTGCATATGTGCGTTGCATAAATCATTTTGTGTTATTACACAGTTCCTGTTTATGTAGCCAGTTTGCAATATCGCCACGCAAACAATTTTCTAACAACCAGAATGTCCGTTCAGCCGCAAACTCAAATCCATCTCTTTGCACTCACATGAGAATTGCATCACCATTCGATCATAATCATCGCCATCGTGCCATAACCATCCATTCGTAACTATTCAGTTTACTTTGACATGATTTGCTTGGCTTGCTTTCTGCTTTTTTACGCCCTACTTGAGCATGTAAGAAGACATGTTCATTGGCATGGGAATAGAACACAATTTTCGGTGTGTACACCGTGCACGTATTTGCGGTCGCAATTCATCATCACGCGCAAATCTGTCGGCAATTTCGCAACTAATTCGACGAGGCGATTCAGGCGAGGAAACAAAAGGTGGCCCTAACTCATTAATGAGTTGCACTCGTCGTGTTGCTTTAAGATAACGATTTCCGAGTCAGAAGTCGATTCGAATCTGTCGTGAATGTAGATTGGTACAATTTGTAACTTACAAAGTGGCAGATGAAATAAAATTGTAAAAATGTAAAGATGTGAAGCAAATAGAATCCAGACAACGACCAGAATGCAACCAGGAATGTGAATGAAGTGGCGCGTGCCTGAAACGACAAGCGATGTGCATCAAACCGAAAATATCTTTTCAGCTAATTAGCATAATCGTTTTGTACTCAGTCAATATTTACATTAATAACAAGCTTCTTGTGAAAGGCAGAGAGATGAAGAAAAAGATAGTAGAAAGTCGAGTGAAACCTGAAGCTGCGAAGAGTGAAAGATGCTAAAAATACACGGAAATTCATAATAGATGAACTGCACCAGTTTTGCGAATCTGAGCTGGTTGCTTGCGCGCGATTTTCAGATACTCCAAAATGCGCGATAACGACGATAACGAATCGTGGTGCGTGAGTCAAAGTGAAGTGCGTGCCCGAAACGAACGTGACCAAAGTGCTAATTCATCCAGTTCTGGGTCTCTAATCATCGACAGTCCACTTCTCTGAATCAGTCTATTAACTGCATTCCGTTTTCTCATTGCCGTGCACAGGCTTTTGACTCGACATCCAGAGCTCAGCAAACTGTTCAAGAAGTTCATGACTCTACGCGACGATGGCTCGTACGATTGGGATCTGGGTGGCCTGCAGAGACACGCCAACCTGGTCATGCAGGCCCTCGAAGCAGCTATCGAGAATCTGGACGACTCTCGTGTACTGGCGCTGATTCTGAACGACTTGGGACGCAAACACGCGAGATACAACGTTCAAGAGGAGATGTTCGACGTGAGTATCGCGTCGTGACACGGTCGTACATGTGCCATCCGCTGCAGTCGCTGCTCGGCTGACGATGGATGGTGAGGTTAAGAGCGAGATTCAGTTGAGAATTGCGATGCGTCACATGCACGTGCCAGCCTGTCATTTCCTCACCAGTGTTAAGTTCTTGGTGACGACTAGTTTCTGGTCTCTGATCCTCGGAATCGCGGTGCCCCACTACCCTTAAGACAATTCACCTGCTTATCCCTAAATAATGTACTTACTCTGTACGTGCAAATCGCTTTGTAAGTACTTACATCCACAAACAATGCAGACCCGCTCTAGAATATTGCATCTGGATGGATCTCTCCTTTTAATGAAGTACTTAAATGACTCAGATGGATAAGTCTAGGATAAGTATTGAGCAAGATGAAAAAGTAGAAGTAAACACGAAAACTGAATCTAGTTGATAGTTTCTAGGTAAGCCTTGCCGTTTGTCGAAAAAAAATTTTCCTGTTTACGACGCTCACAATTTCTGAAAACAGCATCATTAGTCGCAAGTTGAGAGTGTACTGGAGAGAGTTGATGGCGAGCTCGAGAAGACTACGGGTAGCGAAGTAACGGAACAATTCTGATAGCGATGCACTTAAATGTAACGCAATGTCGCCAATTGGCCAGAGACGTGCTCGAAAAGCAAAACATTTCTTTGTGATAATGAACAAGATCCGAGATGAGAAGAGAACGAATGAGAGTGAACGAGTGAGTGAATTGTCAAGGAAATCGAGGCCATACAAATGCAAATACGATCCACTGACAGAATTGACAGATGCGAGATTGGTGTTGGCGGTGAAAACTGCATCAAACAATTAATGATGCGATTGCGTGCTGGGACGATCGATCCTCTAATTATCGCTGGTACGAATGTATAAGACACACTCGCACTGACACCCAATTGCTAATGGTAACCGTGACGGCTTCAGGTCGAATTTATTGTGACGTCGAGGCAACCATTAATTGTCTTGAGAAAGTGGTACGCGGCGAGTGGCCAATAAAAATTGGTGATTCTCCCGCGCTCCATTTTCTCTGTGACCTTTCTCCAGATGAATAAAACATAAACTGCAAATCATCGTTCTCCATCTATTTATGGAAGTTCAGATTTCTGTAAATACGCGTATGCCTATTTTTTTATTTATTTCTTAATTCAAGACCCTCGGTGATCGTCATGTTTGATCAATTCGATTTTCCCCGTCGCTAGTCAAATATTAATAGTCAATAAGTAGGTATGTCGATTCGAATATGACTTCCGACTAGAGATGATCGCCGTGAAGCCAGAAATTCTACAGGCGATGCCTCACCTTGCCTACATTTTTGTCATGTTTGCTTCGCGAGACGAAATGAAACCGCAATGATAGTGTGGGCAGAAATGGGCTTGCAGGTATTCTAAATTCGTTGCATTCGTCTTTTGGCGTCATGTCGCATATTTCCGGTATCGACAAGTCATTCATCGTCTCGTAATCTTCTCAGCACTCTGTTACATCTCTAATCTGATTGAATATTCGACCCTTAACACGCAACTCCGCTTATCCCACGCTTATTTGTCAGCTGTCGACTGTTTCACTTTGTGTAATCTCTAATTTTACAGATTCACTATTTGTGATTTTTGACGCCGTTTGTTTTCTTAATTTTATTTGCGCTCACTCACATCCCTCGTCTCATTTCCTCTCTTTTCCATCTCCGTGTTCATTTTCCTCTGTCTTCTCGAGCAAGTTGATTGCTAGTTTTATTTTCATTGTGCACTGTTTCAATGTCGGCAGAATCAGACGCATTCACATTTATTTCGCTTGTAGCTTCTCACAATGCTGAGCTAAATTATTCTTTCCTTTTTCGTCTCGATGAGACACAAGACGACAGATTGAACGGAAAGTCAGTTGCCGAGCCGTTGCGCTATCACAGCGAATGACGCTATTTAAATACTGCGTAATCCGCGATTGTCTCTGTGCTTTTTCACTGATCGAGGTTCCGAGAATAAGACGAACGAGAGTTACGCGGAAGTATGCTGATGGTCAGCACTCGAAAAACGATTACCTGTCGAATGTTCGGTGTCCCTTTTCAACAATTTATAAGTGATGTCATTCGTATTTGACAGCAATCTCGCGGTTGCGATTAAGTGAAGTGGGTCATTCTGGGGTCATTCTCGTGTGATAAGCACGCGAGGAATCCAGGCATTCGACGGGCGCGATCGCGGCATGTGGCCCATCGAACCATTAATACATGTACAAGCACGATAATTGACTGCCTGCCGCTGCATTCATGTTGTCACTCGTCACTCGTCTCACAGCTCGTTCATCTCATCTAATTTCAGAAACTGTGGGAAGCTTTGCGATATGGCTTGAGAGAAACTCTGGGCAAGAATGTGATGAACCGAGAGGCAACTGCCGCTTGGTTCGCGGTCTTCAAATTCATATCACGGCAGATCATCCACGGTTTGAGGCAGCATCGGCAATCGTTGGAGAGCTCGGCGTCCGGAAATGTATCGACCAAGAAGCTTTCCTCATAGAACGTCCTCAATGTAACTAATCCTCGATGTACACAGAGTTTTATACGTGTGTTTTCGTCGAGCTTCCCGCCACAGTGCTGATCTTTTCTGTCTTCGTCTTTCCATCGATGCCTAGCTTCGTCCAGGCCGCAGCTGAGCTGAGCTCGCTACAATGAATCAATCACGTAGAGATCCTGTCGGAGAGATCCTGTCGGCTGTGATGCTCAACTAGTCTATAATCTTGTCAAAAGCGAGCAACGATTGTTTTAGCGGAGGATTATCGTCTCGCGGCCTGTCCACTGTCCACCGTTCCCTGCTGTCCAGTCTCCAATGTGCAGTGCACGCAATTCTAGTGATACTCCTTCCGCCTCTCACAGATGCTGTTATGAGAATGCTGTTCAAGAAAGCAATGAGATTAGCAGTGCAATTCCGACGTGATGCATGCTCCATGCTCAGTCGGTCAAGGATTCATAAGAAGACGCGTTCAATGGTGTCGTGTCGCACTGGTCTTGGTCTGCTAGTATCGAAGATGCATCATTCTCATCCGTATGCTCATCGTTATTAACAACATGACGCTCATTTGATAACTTTAAGAGATGTTTTTACATCTCTCATTTTTGGCAGAGCAATGCCTGAATTTCCCAGACATACCTTTTTCTCTGACTGCTTGCTTACAAGACCGCTGATCACCTGGTGCCATTCTCATCGCCATGACCAACTCGCTCTCGTGTTGGGCGCTACGACATCAACGAGAAGAGATGTCGAGCTCTGTTTATCTTTAGGTGCAACTGCGGTCATAACTGGACGCTGGGAAGATGCACCAAGTAATAAAGAGTGAACGACGCAAGTCTATTACAGCATTCATGTTCGGCCTGCTTTGAGCTTGTTTGTGGCTTCATTCCTTGCTCGCTATTCTATCAATATCACTTTATTTATTGTTATTATTAAATCGTTACAACAATGATGAGATGGTGATGACAATTTGAATGCATAATGTGGATCACGATTGCGAATAATAAAGCTATATAAATATATTTTTTAAAGCGCTCGGCTCATCAGGAGGTTTCCTGTCTCTACATACATCGCCCTGCATTACATAAGTGTGCTCGATACTCAACTTTGTTTATTTTATCAGGCGAGATCTCTTTGTAATAACGACCCTCTCGCTATTTCCATCGGTTGACATCATTCAATTACGTTACTGGAAATTTCCCGACATTTCGGCCTTTACCAATGCAGTTAAGCGGCTCAGATGTCCAACGTCCATTCGTTATCTCACAGAGTAGTTAAGTTATATTTTGACATTCATTTTACAGTACATGTAATCCGATTAGTATATTTATAAAGAAGTTGTAATGATCGAGCGACAGAGATCGACTGCAATTAGGTCTGTTTGCAGGCAGTCGCGCAATGCAAGACAGTTTGGCATCGAATTAGAGACTGGACATTGAACAGCAGACGAGGAGACGGATGAGATGCGCAAATGAATGGAGATGAGAAATGAGAGCCTGAGACGTGTGTGCGTCGCGCGAACACCGATCACAAATCGCATACGAGGCACGCAAAGGTTACATCTACAGTGATCAACGTTCGATGTTCAATTAAATTAGATGACATATGTGCAGATGCAAATGTAAAGCCACAGCCAGAGACAGGTGCTCAGCACACGTAAGGATGACAGATGACACTTGACTATTGCTCTTCGCCGTCACGCTAATCGCTCTTCAGGATCGTGCTGAACGGATTTGGACCACGACGTCTCTTGTTCAATGGGAAATGAGTCTCTTTCATGTCTGTCAAACAATCAACCATTAATTTAACTAACGAGAATGGTGGCTAATTAACTTCACGCACCTTTGGCAGTGGCCGCTGTGCAGTCGAGCCACTCCTCAATGGTGACTCGACGGTCCTCGTTGGCATCACAGAAGCGCAAGAAGTTGCGCCAGCACTTCCGCAACTTCATCATGACGCGGTTCTTTGGCGGTTCTGTTTGCAGTTCCTTCAACAGATGCCCGTAGATGCTGTACGGATTGTTGCCGTTGGTCGCCTCGCCCGTTCTCGTGGTTGACTTGGACGCGCTCCTGGTGCTGTTTCCTTTCCAGTGTTTGCGAAATTCTCGCCATTCTTTTCGATCGAGCAACGAATTTGAGTTGAAGTCGAGTTTGTTGAATTTCCATCTGGCGATCTCCTCACGGGTCGGATTCGGCGGCTTGGATGACGAGAAGGACAGCGAGCTTGATATGTTGATTCGCTCATTGAGCATCTCTTTCCGAAAGCCGTCGATCAGTTCGTGCAAGAATCTTTGCTTTCTTCGCATCGAACAACCTGCGATGGCCGGAAAACAAAACAACACCATCAGAAAACTGACAGCTCAGGTATTCTAGGCACGGCTGTAGCAACCATCACCGCGACCAGCCTGGGAGACCGCCTCGAGGTCCAAAATACTTTTTAGGGATCGCGTTCACGATAATGGGTGTGAAAATTTTTCTCTTGTTACCCAGTAATTAACTCAATCAACCTTGACTCTAGATCGTTTTCAGCTTTCTAGTGGTCTATTTCATCGGTCTCTCGTGTCCGTCAAGTGTCGAAGAAGTGCAAAAAATGCACAGAGTAGCACTAATTATTAATTTTCGTTAACCAGCAATTAGCAGCTCAGACGATCTGCTCTATTTCTCATCTATTTATCACGTCGAGATGGCGATGCAAGCCTCTAATTAACTCGACGAGTGAACAACACTCACTGACGAGTTTCATGTTTCAAATGACTTCATTACCTTTAAATGCCCTCGCTGTTCGTTTGGCACCTTCGCAATCAGGTTTCACGTTGGTTGCAGCTGAACCAGGAATCGGCAGGCCCGTCTTCGGGTGCACGCACCAGCAGTTCACACGTCCGGCTGATCTGTGGCACTGGGCCTCCGCGTATAGTCCATTTGCAGCGCATTCTGGGATGTATATACCACTATTCGGGTCCTGTCGGGCACTTTCGAGGGCGACACGACGCGCTGAGTCGCAGTCATTCATCTGCAAATCCACTTCTTCGTTTTTCTCTTGCGATGAGGCGGGAGAGCTACGAAGAGGCAAAAAGCCACCTCTGGGCGACGATGATGCTGTCGCATGGACGAGGCTGAGGATGTCAGCAGGACCTGTAAGATATGAGAGATAACGGAAATAACGACACGCGCTTCCGGCCATTGGTTTCGTACTCGGCTGTGGTCCTCGACTCGAACTGCGAAACTCCCTCATGCCACCATTGAAGTCATCGTGGCGACCATTGAAATCTGCATGCCGACTGCCACCACGGTTTTCGTCGTCACCACCGGTCTCTTTGTCATCATCGGAATGCAGACTGAACGGAATTCGAGGACGTTCGCTGGAGTCGGAAGTTCCTCGATTGTGGCCTGATTCGCGACCTACGTTCTGTCCATCAGTTACTGCATCTCTGCTCTGGTTTTCTTCTGAATTCAGAGACATGAATAATTGAAAAGAAACTAATGTTAAATTAATTAGTATTTGACCGTTCATCAGCCTCATGCAGCACCCCCAAATTGCACGGCTAGTCCCGGTGTACAGTTGCGGCTCTTGGTTAACAAGAATCGGCACTGTGGAAGCCCGACACAATGCCGTGGTGGCACGAAAGCAGCGAGCATCGCTGTGCTCATTTATTGCGTATTTACGTACGATTCATGTCAACGCTGAGACAGTCGGACCACTCGGACCGCGATATCGCCCTGTCCTGGTCCGAGTCACAGTAAGTAGTGAAGAGTTTAGCACACGGACGTGGCTTGACGATTTTTTTCGCCATTCGACGCAAATCGCGAACTTCTTTGCGTCGCAATGAATTGTCACCATTCTTGTCCAGTTGAGAGAACTTCCACTGAATGATGCGCTTCACCTCGGTGTCCATCAGCAATGCGGGGATCTCTAGCAAGGCATACAGAAAACAGAACCGGGATTAATTGTGTATTCCATGGATTCCGTATTAATCTCTTACGCAATGAAAGCGCATCCGAATCGCGATGTCCGAGACGATTGTGCTCCGACCGGAAAATGTCGACCAGGTTGGCATTGAACGCCGATCGATCGGTATTGGAGCACCCGCGACGGGGTCTACCCGGCGAAGAACGGCGTCGATTCGTGCGCTTGGCTGTGGATCGAGTGAAGGAATGAGAAACGACCGAGGATCAGAAGAGAGAATGAACGAAATGAGGAGCTCCCAGTCGTGTTCCCGCTCCCACGCAAATCGCTCATCGCGAATGTCAGGCGCAAGTGGCCGACTATCCAAATGCATTTTCGTGCATATCAGGTTCGTTTGCGTGTCCTCAAAGAGCAAGTGACGAAAGTCTCTCATAGCTCGTCGAAAATTTTTCGCCTTTACGATGTGATAACGATGAGTGCTATTTCATTAGACGTGCCTCTTATTACCCAAGATGCCAATTTCGTAATCGTAAATTAAGTAATTTGAAACCAACGCGAATAAAGTCGAAGACTGAGAACCGAAGACGGACAGATCATATTGAAGGGTAGAGCGAGAAAATAAAAGTGATATAAATAAAGCTATTAAGAGGAAGCCACTGATCGAGTCTCGAGACTAAATACCACTCGACTCCACTTAGTGACCGGTTTATTTAGATTTCTCGATTAAATATGTGATCGTTGATCGTGTTTGTGTTTGATTGCTTTCGTGTCCTTCTTCGCTCTCCTTTCTTTCATACATAAATATATCGCACACGCATTACACGTACCATATCTGTCGCACATCGGAATCCGGTGTTGCACCGACGACCCCGGTATTGGTTTTCCCATGTGGTCGGCACACCAGCAGTACCCGCTCGACCTGTGGCACTGGACCGGCGAGTAGGCGCCCTCGGGAGTGCACTGCGGCACGAACTCGCCCCGAGTGCCCGAAAGCTGGATGCGCGCCTGCCAACATCGAGACGATTCCATGCCTGGCAAAGTGTATTGAAGAATAGATTAGCCGGAGACCGGCCTGGCCCGGGCGGACCGTGGAGCGTACCTGGACACATTCCTATGGAGGCGACGGCAATCTCGACTCCATGGCAGCGAACCTTTTCAATCTCGCAGACGGATGCGTAAGTTTTGCCGTTGGACCCGCACAGCGGTCGCAAATTGTGCTCGTTGATCGGCCAACAATCGATCGCCTCACAATCGTCATTGAGGTGTCCGCCCCGTGAATTTGTTACGTTCGAAGACGTCTGCAAAGAAGCCGCAAGAATGATTGAAAAGAGTTCGGTGAGTGCAGCGAATTAAAATGCAAAACATTTTGTCGAATGGAAGGCCAAGCAAGGAGAACAAGTTCAAAGAAGAATGAGGTGCGATGTGCGAGAGGTGCTCGGAGATGGGGTCAAGGCATGGATTCGGAGTGAAGATGGCATGTAAAAAGGCACACAGGCAACAGGCATCGATGGTTGGCTGCAGGAGCTCGACTGGCGTCAAGACTGGCGTCAAGACTGGCGTCAAGCTGGCTGCCAGAAGGTGAGAACCCAGCCGGCTGGGCTCTCGATGCAAGCAGTCAGACAATTTTATTTCAAACTTTGATGCACGTGCACAACATCGCTGCACAAGCACAACATGAACAAGGCTTCAAACTCAACACAGGTGTGCAACAGGAGATTACCTCCGATACGACACTCGCTCGGGAAGATTAACGCCAACATTTACATTAACATCGACCCAGACCAAGAACGAGACCGAGACCGAGAACGAGACCCAAACTCAGCTGTGTTGTGTTTGCAATTGCCGTCATTAACTTAATCCAGTAATTTATGAATAGCGCAAGGAATTTCGCGAGTATTTCGAGCAAAAAGAAAAAACGGCTATATTCGTATTTCTTGATGATTTCAAGTGGGATAGATCTCAATTTGACCAATGTCGTATTGATTCATTAAATTATTTAATTACGATCGATTTTGCATGAACGAATTTTGTCCCCTGCTATTTGCAGGTAAGCAATCAAACGATTCTCAGTATTCTGAGTGCTGGATGGTTTTGTCCAACAGGTGCGATTATTCGCCACAGGAATTCGGGGTAATGCGCGATATTTCATATTCTGCCCTGAGAACGGGCATCATCTAAGACTGCTCTTTAATAAATATGTAATTTGACACATCTATGAGTGTGAATAAATGAATAAAACGTTTTTTTCTCGATTTCGCGCAGATTGACAATTACTTGGTCAACGAACAGCTCAAAGTTCGTGCAATCGATTCGGAAATGGAAACAAATATTGGAATAATTTCATGGTATATGGTCTGATTTCGTGTGTGGAATGAAACTGATTAATTTGAACTCTTCACACAAAGAATGCATCACTATCAACGAGAATTAAAAGTTTAGAAAAAGTTTTGTGAAATAGGCGAATCTGCGCGCGCTATTTGTGAACAGAGTAATGAACATGTCATTCTTGGACTTGCCTTCAGTTTTAAAAGACTTGCATTGCGATCTATCCTCACACTCGCATTGGGACTTCTTACCTGGACCTGGTGAAGTACGAAGATGAGCGCGACCAGAAGCCAGTGACAGTGCGACGGTCGAGGAAGATGCGAACGAAGACGGAGATGGGACATTTCGTAATGCTGTGCTCTGCACTGTGTCGTAGCGATGAGATTAGATGAGACGCGCGATGCCAAGTCCTAGTTGCAGATTGAATTACACGATACGCGGGTTATCTGGGCGATGAGCAACTCGGCATCACAGGACCAGCTCTGCTCTGCTCTTGCTCTTGGCTCTCCAATCCTCGGATCTGCACTTTCCACTCCTCTCTACTCAGATCGTCCCAACTCGCGCTATCTGAGAGATGTGAAGTAAACGCTCTCTTTTAGCATTGCTAAGAAACGTCCTGCAGTTTGGAAGAGCCGCGATTAATGCCAGATTAGTTGACGCGCGAAACTCTGCAATGCGACATTCAAGTGGCGCATTTAATCAATCTGTTCACATCGGCACATCGATATTAGTATAACGTATAAGGTCAGTTGGATTACGGGACAGACACAAGATGGGTCACGTTGGCAGTCGATGCCTCTCTCTCAGCGACCATCAGTGAGACCAGCTAACTGTTGCTGCTGCTGTTGAGCGAAACTCGCTACTTCCAGGACCACTGCACCCAATGCTGTTGCTGGACCGAAGCGATGGTCAGCGGGACAGCATTATGAGGTGGCTGCTGAACTGCGGCAAGCTGTTGCTGTTGTAGGTCAGAGAGCTGAGCATGGGCGGACACAATGCAAACGATGACCAGGAGAGCGAACACTTTGCAGACCATGTTGCTGCAAAGGAACTCCTGGGCACCGATCGGATTATATTAAATAAATAAATAAATACTTTAGCAGAGAAGACGAGGTGAAGTCTCTGAGACGACTTGCTGGCAGCAAATTAGCAGTCGCGTTATTTATTGTCGGACACGTTCCGGATGCCAGCCACCCGACTGGTCGCGCATCTCTATCATAATTACGGAAATAGTGCTCGATCGTTATTTAGACATCTCATTCTTAATGTCTTAAATTTGAGTGAGTTCCGTTCGATGACATTTCAGATTTCGATAGCCCGACAAGCGGCGCATGACGGACCAAGTCGACTGGTGACTGCGCCATTAGATTTCATACAGAACAATTAATG
>JAGGCA010005385.1:10447-24462 GCA_022876805.1 Osperalycus tenerphagus | reverse complement strand
TGAGATGAGATGAGATGAGCGCTCACACTGCAATCAAATCTCCTGACCTGAACATCACAATCAACGTGAATCACATTCGTGTGGCGCCAAGTTAATGATTTAGTTGCTTGCGATCTGGGGATTTGTTTAACGTTCGCCATCGTCCGTGTTTTGTGCCCGGTGAACGCGATAGACTATTATGGCAGGCGCTGTGAATTATTGATGGTGATGTTTGATGTTTGCGTCAAGCACATCACGAACGAAATGGTCTCGAACACGACATAATGTGCTGTGATGTGAAGTCATACCATACATCTTTTGTGAGATGGACGAGCACATCGCCAAGTTGATCTGCTATCGCTGTGCTGTGCAGTTCAACTCATTATGATAGCACTTCAACAATTTGAAGCTGTCCAATTGTAGATTGGCGACGTTTCCTTGCACTCTTTCCAGGGTCGATCACTATGCGAACTTTGAGAACACAAAACGACGAAGTCCCTCGCAAACGAACGACTTGACATCATATTGGACTTCACGTTTATCGAATTCAATGCCATGAGCTGTTATCACACAATTTCTGCGTGTCGCTTCATGTGTAGTGCAAGATGGTCAGATCTAGAGAAGGCTCGTTCGCAGAGTCGGCACTGGAACGGTCGGTCGCCGGTATGCTTCCGGAAGTGTCGCGTCAGTTCGTCGGATCGGGCAAACTTCCATCCGCATCCCTTCCAGTTGCACTGATATGGCTTCTCGCCCGTGTGTGTCCGCAGATGTGCCTTCAGATGCGAGCTCTTCGTGTAGGTCTTTGTGCAGCCCGGGTACGAGCACGAGTGAATCGTAATTTTCTTTTTGCCAGTCGCTCGACGGCCACGTCGCGACTTAACAGGTGATGTCTGTGCATTTGATGGTGTCACAGGTTGTTGGGAGTTCACCAGTGACATGGACTCTAGAACAAAAGTCTGCTGTGGATTTGACTTGGCTTGCATGGGAGCTTTGATGAGTGATGCGGAAGAGTTCATGCCGTACTGGATTTCGACGATTGGCGATGACGGTGGTGTCACCAGATTCACACCTGTCGCGAAGTTGTTGCTTGTGATTGTCATTGTATCGCTGATATGTGTCTGTCGGAAATGTTGATGTTCGCAGTAATTTCCGTGACTGTCGTTGTGATAAAGCCATGTTGCTGGTAGGGGCGTCGAAGGCATGCTGTTTTGCGGTTCATGTTGGTATGGTTGGCTTGGCATTTTCTGGTTTTCCGGTGATGCAGGCGGTGATAGTTGATGTGAGACTTGGCCTGTTGGCCCACTGCTCTGTCCGCTCAATTGTCCGAAGCAATTGCTAGCGTATTGTTGATAGGCGCTCGCATTCGAGTACGGCCGCGATGTCGGGAACTGTTGGTAGTGTTGCTGGTTGTGGTTGATGTAGTGAGAGCACAGCATTGGATCTTTCGCACTGCTTGCCATCGGACCATGAAAGTAGTACCCAATTTGTTCGGTCTGATGACGGTGATGCTGGTATGGGTAATTGTTGAAACCATTATTGTAGCTCTTAAGATCTGACTGTTGCCGTTGGTGTCCTGTAGACATGTCAGAGTCGATGCACTCGCGTTTTATAGGAGTTTGAATTTCGCCTGATGGGTGTTGAGATTCGCGAACGAGACTCGAATTTTGTCCTGATTGATACGAGCTGTGCATTGATTGGACGACGTGCGTCTCGTATGGCGATGACGAGCACGACACTGCCATGGACGACGATGAATTTTCGACACCGGAAACCAGAAGGAAACTTTCGATGTCTTGCCACATCTGCGAGGAAGAAGACAATATTGAATGAGTATCGAATGGTCTCACAGTTTCGCTCTTGTGTGCATTATTCCTCGTGGTTTGAATGTCTTAATTCACGGCAAATTCATATTCTAAGTTCAGATCGTTCTCTCTTTACTTACATCGTGAAAATCCGTCATCTCTTTGCTCATTATGCACGAAGTTCACACATATGGCGTGATGATAGTACCAATTTGAACGTTTTGGCTACTTCGATTGAGATTGGTGGAATGGTATTCGAGAAGCACAGAACCAAATCGTATTGACAAGTATCACGAGCATTGAAACGAAATCGTGATCGCTGAATTAGCAGTACTGACAAACGTAAGCAGCGTTAAACGTCTGGTCTCTTCAGTCGCTGGAAAGATGAACAAGTTTCGCATCTAGATGGTCTGAGCGTCTTATTCGAAGTAACGTAGCGATCGATGCAAACTGGATATACAAGAAATGTTGAGCACATCGCAATGAGCGCAACTCGCTTGCATCCCACTCACACTGCAGTCAGGTATGGAAGAATTACGCCACTCGTGCGCTGAAAACGCCCATCTTTTGCTCTTCATCGGCCTCCTTCGAGGCGGACGCATCCGCGAGCGCGACAAACGCTCGGCATGCGACCAACGCTCGTCCAAGATGTGCCGATGAGATGACGAGTGAGCCGAGAAGTGAATGAATGGCGTGCGATTAACAAAGAATAGTGCATACAAATGCGTCTTGTGATGCCTGAGATCGCTTCTTAACGAGAACCCACTAAACACGACATGGCCCGAGAGGTTTTTTTTTAAATAATTCTCGTCAAGTTTGCTCATCTATGAGTCATTTCCTTGTGTTGGATATTGGCACGTGGCATAATGATGCGTGCCACACACGATTCACGATTTTCATACCGGTTCACGTTTGCAGCACGATTAGTTACTCTCAAAATGGTCCTCTACTACATAGACTCGATGAATGGCGTATTGAAGAAGAGCAAAAATTCTCAATGAATGCGTAGCGCAACGAGCAAAATCTTGAAAAATGTCGACCCAGCTTATGATGTGAGTGGCGATCGCGTTTTTCATGTGCGACGTTCAAAAAGATGAGCCGCACCTCATCTGAGCCGTCACATCGCTCGTGCCCTGGCCTCTGCCTGCTCACCATCATCATTATCGTTGATTGTCATTAAGAATCAGCTCAATTTGTTGCTAGCAATGCTCAGTGAAGGCCGTAGCATGAAGACCTATTTCCATGCTTGCTGCATACTAAAGAGAAAGTAGCCGAGTGCGATCTGAAAGTTCACTTTGATGCGCTTCGTGCCGGTAGCTACTGATTGCGGCGATGGCAAGATACGATCCTCATTCTAAATGCTGAAGACGCACCGTAAATGAATTTCAGTGCGTCGAAACAGGGGTCGAGACTGAGGCAGTTGCGACAGGTGTAAATGGTACAAGCGGCGAAAATATTTGTCCTGAGGCAGTGATCGCGCGATGATGTTGGTGGCAGTGAGAGAGTGATGCAGAGAGCTGGGCCGAAGAGAAGCCAATGTCCAAGTCAAGTCTCGAAATTTGCACTCGCTTCATGTCGGTGAATTCATTCAAGGTTTGCGTACTCGGATACGCGATCAAGGAGATGAAAATTGTATGATGAAAGTGCTCATCACCGTTCGCCGATCGATGTGCTTGCTGTTTGAATGCCTCCGGAAGAAGGAGGATAATCTCGTTGATGTTGATGTTGATGTTGTTAAGCGAGTCAATCAGTTCAACAAGCAAAACTAGTTATTAGCTCGATTAAATCCATTCGTACTGTTGTCAGTCGACTCCAATGCGTGCATAATTTTACTTTTTCGAATTCCAACCGAGAATATATGTATATACGGGAAAAGATCAGTCCACGTCAGTGGTGGTAAACTTCGCGCTTTGCTCGCGGCCGACTCAGACAACATGCTTCACAGACAGGCAAATCACAGATGGGCAAATTGCGCGATGACGATCGAATCGAAACCCATAATTGCACTCACATGTTGTACCGTGCAACTCTACTCCAAGTACCTACCTATGATTTCGTGCCCGTGAGGTGCACACGAAAGATGCAGCTCCATCGTTTGTGTTTCCTGCATGCCGAATTCTTGCCGTGTATCAAAATCAACTGCAATTTGCTGTGTTTTTCCGATTAACTAACTAAAAAAGGAAATATTTCGACTGCAGAAAGCTTGTTGCAGTTGAAAAATGGAAGACAAATGCTGAGAAACACTTTAGGAAAGTGACGGTTTAGCAATTACCCGAAATTGAGGGTTATGAGAATCACTGATGGACGGACGGCCGGTAAGCGTATTTCATATAATGAAATTGCCACAGAACGATCACTTTGCGCGAAAAACGACGCACAGACTTCTGAAACGTCTTCGGTTACATTTGAAGACTAAAAAAACTCGGAAAATATTTTGAAGCGCAGCCAATTTTAAGGTGCAGCAGATGATGAGATTCCATCCAGAGTAAGCATGTGAGAGCGCGAATAGCGAAAAGCAGGAATGAAGAGCATGAAACACTTGAGAAGTGACAAGATATGAGGTGAAATAACGAACGTAATTCAGCTCATTACTCATTTATGTTTTGCACCACATCGGCGATACTTTCTTGCCATTTTAAAATCGTAATGACACCGACATGGATGCAATGCGCACAGGATGCAATACATATCGATGCAATTTCGGCACTTTTTCTCCCTCTCTTGTTTTAACAGGCAAAAACATTGCACAGCGTGTGGCGAATGCAATTCACACCTTTACTTGATCGAGGCAAAGATTGCCGGATGCTTTTCACCCATGTTTTTGTCTGTCATTTGTGATAAATCATTAAGCATTGCCTATTAATAATCGATCGCTGTTTTTTGCTGTTTTCAATTCATAGCTGTGCAGGCAATTATTGCCGGTAGCCATTCCACGGTCTCTGAACGCAGCTACCTGGTTTGCAGAGCATACATACATCTATTTTTCATTTTCAGACGCGAAACAAAAAGAAGTTGATCGCCGCGAATAGGTTTTCGTCGCTGACTGCTTGTTTTACCCATGCATCCTATCTCTGGTCTCCATTGGGGGTCACTGTGACGGCCGACCATGAAGAAAGCGAAGCGATTTGCTTGGTCAACATTACTGGACGAAACAGGAACAGAGTTGAAAGATCTAACTACGTCCATGCAATTAACTTGCATAAGGGGCTATTTGTGCATTTATCATTACTTCAGACTTGAGATTGGTGGTCTGTCAGCTTACATGTATTGTATATGTTGTATGTTTTCAAATCGAATATAATGGGATTCTCTGTTGGTAGCATTTTGCTTAGTACAGTTGCCTTCGTTTCCGCCGTTGATACGAATCGTGGTTAGTACACTAGTGCGTGTCGCGTTCCATTTGGCAATGGCAACCAACCACGTAAATTTTTGCTGAGAAACCAATTTGAAAATCAAGCGCGACATTTATTGCAAGAGGACCTCGGCATATTTGCTAGTTTACGACGTATTTGTGCGATCACCACCGGGCGCTTCTTACCTCCACGAAGAACGTCTGAATTTTCCTTCTTCTCACTTTAACAGCTAAATTATGTGACAGACAGACACATCGACCAAACGAAGGTATCGGCTCGTGTTCGGTCACCATTGTCGGTGGGGAGTCGTCACGATGACCGAACGAGTACATTCTTCAGTGCATTATGTGATGATTTGGTGTGAAATTCAGCAGTCATGCTCATGGCGAGATGCCACAGTTCGTTCTCGTATGCACGAATCTATTGTTATCTACATAGGATCGCTGTTGTTTAATTGTGATCGTGAAGATGTCTATTGTCAAGTGCATTGCCAAATTTATAGTTGCAGTTAAAGTAAGCGGCTTATTGCAGAATTATCGGTGAGCGAAGAAAAAGATGAGAGCAGCGATATGGTTGTGATCATGAAAGAGTTGAATTGTGGTATCGTTTCGGAACGACGATGCCAGGGCGAAATTAAAATCGTGCAGATCTGCTGCTCGGCGCTCGTCTGGTTCTTATGCATTCGTCTGTGATTGCTTTCGAGAACAAACAGAACAGCTCTCCATAAATGGTATAAAAAAGATCGCTCGCCGCAAACTGTAATTTTCATGATCAGCAGGTGGGAAGAGAACCGCAATTAAATCTGATCAGAGCTCCGTTTTTGCTACTCTATCTCTTTGTTGTGGTTGTCGATCTTTTTCTCCATGTGCTGTTTCTTCATCTTCACCTGTACTGAACTAATGCCAGCTACTCGCATTCTTCATCGTCTTGATGAGCCCGCTTAATTTGACCTGTCGAAAAAGTCACCACTTTTAAGACTTACGACCTCGTCAGAAACAATCACTACGCGAGGCACATACACTGCGAATTGAGCGCTAATTTCGCCATCCTCCTCCTGAAATGACGACGACGAACGACGATAATGACAGTGGTGTGCTCAACGCCCCCACTCATTGTCCCGCTCTGCCATTGTTCGCTTTGTTCATCGACATTCTTCGACGAATTCTTTTCGTGTGTGTTCCGTAATCCTGAAATGGACCTGGACCAATGTTTTTTGAGCCAGGTTTCTGTTTTTTTTCTTCTAGATTTCAGGTCTTCTTGATGCTCTATTCTGTTGATTGCCTACTAAAGTGAAATAACAAAAGCCATGCACGTGTGTGCAAAGCAGAAAAGAAAGTCTCCAAAAACTTGAACAGGTTAAGCCTCGTTTGAATGGCCATTTGTGACCCTCAATCGTGCATATGCGCCTCTCTGACGTTTCTCATTCTGCCTATTGACGATTTTGCTTGGACCACTTCGTTTCTCGTCGCTGTTCGTGGTCACCTGCTGTTTGCGGTAGTCACATAGTGTTCTTGCCGAGAAAACACGTTAGAGAAATTTACTTCTTGTTCAAGTTAAAGAACAAATCAGTTGGTAAAAAGCGAAATGTCGAGAAACGCATTTTTCTTAATCCTTATCGTGGGCCAAGAAAGACGAAGAAGTGCTTCTGTGTGAGGAGATTCCTTTTTTTAGGGATTTACTTAGCTTGTATCTCCGAAGACTAAACGTTTTTTACATCACGTAAATTCGAAGCTGTTTTAATGTTCGCTTGTTAAACGCGAAAGTTTCGCTTTAATTACCGGCGATCTTTGAATGTCTTCTCTCCCCACATTTCTCAGTTGATCTCCTTGTCTGCAATAGATTGCTCGAAAACATGCCTTAACTAACGTGAGAAGGGAAGCGTGCCCGCTAGCATTAAGATAGTTGAAATGAATGGTGATCATAATTCAACAAACTACTTGTTATGATACTACTCAAGGGAATATGGCTTGTGAGACACCGAAAGACTGCGGGCCTCAGCGATCAGATTTTCTACTAGATATTGTATTGGTTAGAAACGAGGCTCGCCGTTAGTTCACTTTCGATTAATTTAATTGCTCGATAGACATTTCATATATACAACTCTTTGTTTGTGGGTCCACTTCATCTAATTAACGATTTACTGAACTGCCGCTATCGTTGCATTCCAGCGTCTTGCCTTTCCAGTGCATTATTGTTTGCGTGAAGCAGCAGTTTTGTGGATTCTTATGTAGATTAGAAGCGCTCCGCGTCCAGATTATGCGATGTGATGGGATGGGAACGAGACGAATAACAGCTCGATGGTCTGGCCAGCAAGTCCTTTAAATAGCTTAGCCATGAACATGCGTTGCGTGATGTGTTATTGACATTGAAATGCGTTGTTTAGTCTGTATAGTCGACTTTTTCCTCTCACCACAGCTTTCATTAGCTTTTAAGGTTTCCATCGTGTTAATGCTGCGCTCCATCACCTGTTAAAAAGAGCATTAAATTTGATTGACATTTCTGACCAAAGCGATATGAGAAGTGCAAAATCTGAAGATTCACTCGAAATGCACGCATCGCTGAGCTATTCAACTAAAGTTTGACAGGCATTGTGAGAAGGGCCGCGTCAGGAGACAGTCGCGCACTCACAACTTATTCAGTTTCGCGTATCGTTAGCATTGCAAACTGTCCAACAGTTCTGTGTCTTTGACAAATCGGCGCAACGACGAAATTTTCGTTAGTCATTAACGAGAACAGGATGTTGAGCACTAGGCAAATATTTGATGAAATCTTGTTTGAAAAACAACACGCATTGTACGAACTTTATTATCATTTTTCGATGCTGTTTGTCGTCGCCAATGAATGAATGATGACGAGAGGAAGACGAAGACGAGGTTCTCGAGTGTTTTGTTTGCTTTCCGCTGTTCGTTGCGTTGCAGTTAATAATTACCGAGGTCATATCGAGAAAGCGGAAACAGCAAGTGACTGCTAAATGTACGAACGAGTAACTGACTTGACGCGGCTAATTTCTTTCCAAAGTTTCCAATTACCTTCAGAGATAGACGTCTCGTGTCGCATCGGCAATGGAATATGCGACGTCTATCCTCGATACGCATGCATATCGATGGCGATAACGATCTGAGTGATGTTCTTGCGATTAGTAATGATCTGACATATGATAATGCCGATCATCTTGTAAGCGTTTCGAGGAGCTGCTATGTCTGCTATGCATCATACAGACGGTATCGCATTAAGAATGCGATTTATGGACACGTTAGAGAGCACTGTCATAAAATTGAGATGCCTGCTAAGCGAAATCTGTTATTATAATTATAACAACACAGCCATGGCGCGAGGCGATTGGCAGTTAAATTGCTCGATGCACTCCTGCCGTGTTAACGTTTGTTGGACATGATTTTCGAGCGATGTCTCTTCTCCAAGCAGCTACCAATATTGGTAATGATTTTCCCAGCCATTTGAGAGAAGCAAACCTCCCAGGTCGATGGTGCACCTGGAGAGGAGAGCAAGAGAGAGGAAGATGTGATGGCGCTAGATCGACTGCCAGTTATGATCATTGACCAGTTGGACTCCTTAACGAGCTCGTCTTGAGCGGTCATTTTGTGTCTAGTAATCGTTGTCGTCGAAAGAGGAGTATCGCAATTAAATTGGACGCTCAATGAAGGCGTAATTGAATTCACGATGCTGGTTTGCTGCAATTGCGACTCGTGACAAATGAACTTGCTCGTATCTGTCGTCATTTATTGATGTCGGAACTGCAAATCTGGGAATTTCATCACTGCTTTGCATCTTAATCACGGTTAACTTGTGCACATAGAGCACATCCACATCTCATCTCACATAGCATTCAGTCACGTCGCTGATGAGTGCATGAAATGAGTTACCTACACGCAATGATCGCGTTGATGGAACTGATTCAGTTCAACCGAACGAATCTTGCCGCTTCCCTTTCCGAAACTCTATTAGGATAGGCATTCGCCGCATTTACTGACTTCCAAATTGGGGAAGGGGAATGGATGAGCGACATGTCGCCGATATAAAAGATGAGATAGATCTTGTTCCGAGGAAGTGATTTGCACGTCTTCTTCAGGCAGCGCTAAGTTCGGCTTTTGTGTTCTATCGGCTAATTCAATTGAAAGAATTAAGGAAAGATGTAAAAAAGTTTGAATATTTCTGTATTGCTTATCACCAGGTAAGATTTCGATGCATTTTCTCTCCTAATTTGTGTGTAGATCACAAAATTAGCAGGCACGTATAAAATCGCATTTCTTGTCATTGTTCGATGCGCTTGATTTGGTTACGTCCGCGCCATGTAACTAGTTCAGCGACCTTATTTTATTTATATTTAGGTTTCTTTCTGTTCGTCTTGCCACGATTTCTGTTTCCTCGCATTTTGTATAACCTTCTCGCAAATTGTGTGTGTGACGCTCTGAATGGAAATAGCAAGAGAAGAATAAGGATGCGTTGTGAATGTGATGCAATCCGATATGAACAAGAATAAGATGAAGATTTGCGCTTGACGTGCGGCCTGAAGATATGATGGATGGAATAGCATTTCGCAGATCAGATGCGATCTTTGGCGGAAAAATAATCGCTGTAAAATCGTTTGACAGATAATCGCTCATGTTACATGTTGCTCTGTGAGCTGATTTGAAGTTTCGTCTCGTGTCATGATGTGCATAATGACCGTCGTCATAATTTTGATCATAAAGCAAGCATTGCGCCTATCAAATCAAGGACTTCTTACTATTTAGTTGAGGTCTCGCATTGTCTGTTCTGTGTGACGATGCAGCTGAGATGACTTGTTCGTCGTACGGGAAAAAAAGATCCGGAAAATATCACATAACAGTAATCATGAGATTGAATTGAAAAGAAAGAATTTCATTCAAAAATTTCAAGCTGTCGAACGTATCGCTTCGCTTTTCGATTTAAAGTCTCCATTCATGCGATGAGCTGTCTATTAAAATATCTTCTTCTTGGCTAACGTCCGTCTTCTAATCACCCGCGTAGGTCCATAATAATAGCCAGTAATAGTTAGTAAATTTCTCGTTGCACTGACATAAATAACAATTGTGCTGCGTCGATGGCCATGCTCGCCATCGCTAATAGCAGTGGTTAGACGGGCTTTCCACAAGGAAAGCGATCGAGTCTCGATTCAATGACGTTAGACATTAGACGTTGTGCCACCCACGCGACCACCGATATCAGACATCGTTTGCCATCATCACGAATTCGTTTTTTTTCGTCATTGCTTTTTCTCGGCGTTATTAAGAGACGAGATCACAATGCAAATCATTTGCATCAATTGCATTTTTCGATAATTTTCTAACTTATGTCACCAGGAATTTGTTTTAGACTCGAAACTTGTGACATTGATTTTGTTCGTTTTTGCGAAATAATGTCTACGAGCGAAACAGCAAAAGCACGACGAAGCGATCAACATGAAGAGTGCAATTAAGCATCGACGCTCGCAAAGCCAGACAATTGAAACCGAAACGTGTTCAATTATTTTTTGAGCTTGATGTGAAGGCAGACGTGTTCAAAACTGATGATAGCCATCCACCTGCAAATCGTCGTGAATGTCGATGATGTTTCGAATGCGTATTTGTTGAATTTGAGCCATTTCCGCCATGTTGTTCTCGGCGACGTGATGGCGCGAATCCCGAGTTGATCGTTTTACCAGATTATCTTATTCTTTACGCGTTGTCGAGCTCGCCTCGTTCGTGGCCCACGCAAGTCGCGCAGCTCTAAATAATGAAATTTATTTGACGCATATAATTAATAACTGCTTGTTGGTGTTTTATTTGTGCTGTTTTCCTGTTTCTCTCACCTTGATTGAGTGCATTCGCGAACAGATTGACAATACTGAATACTAATAGCGATTAGTTGCCATCGTAATTACAGTGATCACGTCGCACTGGCCAACGAATCAATAACCAAACCAGTCCTTTAACTTGTGATTTATTAACCACCATTAGCGGCATCCAACACCACTGAATTCAGAACACTTAACAAACTCATTACATGCTCCTGTTTCTGAGCTCATTGCGACTGCAAATGAAGGCAAAATTAACGGACGCCAAAAGTAAAGTAAGTTAATTGCGTGCATGATGAAGGCGATTCGGCGAAAAGCATGAAAAGAAATTAACTATGAAGACAAGTAGAGAAGCAGAATAATAATAGGTCGAAAATATGTAGTTAGGTATAGACTTCACTCGAGTTCATTTTGAGTGCATTACTCAATGAAGTGAATGTTTGGCACATTCGTGCGTGGGAAGAGTTGAATCGAAGTCTCAACTTTCATGAGATTCACCGGAATTGTTCACTATTAGTTAATGACGAATGCAATGAGCCAGATCATCGACTCTTTGATTGAGTCTTTGCTTAAACCTTAATCGAAGTTGCTGCGAGTGTCGATTTTGTTGTTCGTGACTAGTTGATTTTCATTCTTACCTCGATTCACCGTCATCGTTCTAATCAAATCGAATGCAAAGTAATTAAATCAAGGACAGGTTAGTTGTGCGAGCGAACAAATTAAAACGTGCGTTCGCGATTTTAATAACATTTGTTGCGATCGCGAGTGGTTAACCGCGGCAAGCAGCGAATGCGAGCGATCCGTTAATGATAATTAATGGAGCAATTCATTAAATGCTGCACCCGCGTAATGGAATCCTAAATCAAAGACAAGCAATCGAAAGAGAATGAGAAGAGAAAAAGAGGAGAAATTGCATCGCATGTTACGAAAGTTAATGAAATTATCAGTTGCAACGGAGAATCGTTTGCAACAGAGAAAGGTAACTTGCGTGATTAATTCATTAATTAGCAATGCGAAACGATTAATTTTATGATTAATAACCGCAATTGAATGCAGTTCTGCTAATATCGCGGCTCGAAAATGAGTCAATTACCGGAGCGAATCGCTTAATTACCGGCACTCGACTCGGTGAAAGTAAAGTTGAACGATGCGAGTTTGCTCATCTTGAAAATGATCCGAACTCTGAAATACAATTAGTTCGATGCGAGCCACTCGTGTCGTCGTCTTCTCGACACCCACGATGGCAACCTTCTAACACCTCTCCATCGCTCTTCTCACACCAACGCCAACATGGTACAATGTTGCGAAAATTGTGTTCTCTTTCTCTGTGTTTCTTTGTTTCTGCTCATTAGTGTCCATTTTTGAGGATTTTCTTGTGTTCGTTCTCTGGCACTGATTTCGCTATTATTATGCGATGAATGGAGAGCACAAAGGAGCTAAATGATTGCGATCACACCGTTCATCATCCGTTACGTGGCAACAAATTGCCATTAATTTAAATTTCTGGCTGCCTTTGATAACGGAGCATAATGATCTGGTCTATTTTGATTACCATGTCTTAGATGTGCTTCGAAGCCAGCTAATGATGATCGCAAACATCGTGAAGACGGCGCGTAACAAGTCTGGCTCACTTGAGCCCAGGCGATGAGTCGATCGAGTCGTCGGCACGCATTGTTTCTCAGTTTCAATCGGGACATCGCATGACTATCTCCACAGCATTGCTTTCTGTCTCATCTCATCTCTTCTCTCACCGATTTCGCGCGATCAACTCGACTGAGCTCAACTCACCTGCACAATGCACGCATCTCGTAATCAATGATCTCGATCCCAGTCCCGCTCTCTCGATCTCGATGCCAGTCGCTGATGCAGTCCCGGTGGAACGATGCTGGCAATGATTGTTCGTTGGGTGTGGTGCGCATTTCAATGATGGAACAGATGAAGATGACGAGCAGCGAAATGGTTATGATAATCACTCAGCCAGCGTTTCTCTTCTATTAATTTCCATATTCACTCGAGAAACACAAATCAATAGACATTCGGTTTCCGAGTTGGCAGATGGTGATGATGCGATGACGGTGAGCACGGCGATGGTGATGTTGACGGTGATGAAAGCGATGCATTATGCATAACGAGTCGAGAGATGCGTTCTGCACGAGATCAGATCGTCATCATTTCGAAGCCAGCCTGGAGCCGCAGACAGCAGACTGATCCGTGCTCGACCGCATTAACGAAATTGCCTCGATACCTGCGCTCTGACAGACACTTCCAATTAAGCAATTCTTCCATCTTATCATTGCTAACGCTTCGTCGGTGTTTGCCAATGACATCATGACGACACGAACGTTCTTCTTCAGTGATGCTCGCTTGCTGAGCCACTCAGTTCTTCCAGGATCAAATCTGCGATTCCAAAAAATTTCAAATCTTGTGTTGCTCACATGGAAAGAATTTGACGCGATCGAGTGAATGGCAATTGCGAGAATACGAAATAGTCGCTTCTTATCTCGGTCGCCTTTCATTGCAGATGAGCTTCGCGAAACGCTGTCTTCAATTCGTTGATAACGTTTGCAACTCAATTATGATAGCTGTCTGGAATTTTGTGCGTCCACTTCTCCCCATCACTTTCTCTGATCTCGTCTCTGCCGCTGTGCCGTCCGCAAGACTTGTTCCATGCCTGTTTCACTTCGTTTCGCTTTCTCTTCCAGTGACATTTTTATCAATGCGAGTATTAGTTGATGGATCAGCGGCAGTCAATGTTTTGTTTGTTCTGTTTGCTCACTTTGCCGTCATTCTGGCACACACGTAGAGTGTACAGTGTACATTGTACACTGTGCTGTCCTGATGTCTCGATCGCACGGCCCAATCTAGAAAATCGCAGACTGAAGGTGATTATTTGCGACGAAAACGAATTTGTTTCGCGATACTTTCGACGAAGGTTTCTTCTTGTTCGAATATATCAAAACGGTCGCAAAGAATGGGTCTCATGATAAGACGCGCGACGAATAGATGGTGAAGACGCACGAAGAAATACTGAGACGGTCCGAATTCGACTTAGTGACATGATGAGGTCGA
>JAGGCA010005371.1:241-15500 GCA_022876805.1 Osperalycus tenerphagus | reverse complement strand
TGATCTCTTGCGGGAAGTGAATTTGCGGGTACAACTGGTGCGTTACTGGAGAAACACTCCTAGCTTGGATTGACTCTGCTAAGGAGAAGTCGCGCGACAAGACTTATCGGATAGTAGTGAATCAGATGGGAAAGAGTTGGGAAAAAGTTGGGTTGGGTTGGGAAAGAGTTGGGAAAAGTTGGGAAAAGTTGGCGTCGATTCCTGCCGATCAGATCCCTTGCAATGTTATCTTTCAGGATGATGCTGAAAGTGACGAGAGTAATGAACGACTTGTGCGACAAAGCGCTTCGCTTCACGTCAGTAATCAAACAAATCGAGACTGAACAATTTTCAACCCCGATTCCGTTCATCAGTTCCTTGTCCACACTTTTTCGAGTCCTGTCTCATTCTCTTTCTTTTAAATCGCTTTTTACAATTCTATAATTATTCTTACGCTTTCCCTAGTAACTTGAAACGAAATTGTCACGTTGAAGATATGTCAACGACTGTACTGAATCATTACTAACGATCCTCGATAAATGAAACGAAACATGGAACTGAATCAGTGATCAAGTGAGCTGACTCGAGGCGAAATGAAAATCAGTTAACGACACGGAGTTCATTCACTTTCATATCGCCCCCACCATTTCTGTATTGATGTCATTCTAAACACTTCAACACGGTCTCGGATCTACGTACAGAGGGTGCATCAGTAGTTTTGCACGATTTTTCATTGTTTGATATATCACGCTACGTAGTGACTACATTGTCAAGTTATGCATGTTTAGAAAGCCCAAAAACAAGTAACAAGTTACGCAGTCAGTATTTTTGTATATTTTTTCTGTGGTGTGCCTGAAGATGACGAAATGCTGCGACTCGGAAACTGAAGCGGTCACTTAGCACATTTGCAAGAGATTGCTTGAGATTAGGCTGCAGGGCGACAGCAAGAAAGCTGGGAAAATAAAATTGGCCGGTTTATTGTACAATCGTTACGGTCAGTGATGGTGAAAATCTCTCAAGGGAGGGCGACAATTAATGTTTGATCGAAGACGGGGCAAAGTGCGCGAATCCGACTTCATGAAGATCGCCAAAGAAACACGAACGAAGAATCTGTCTGAACAAACTAATAGATGCGTCAAGTTAATTGCGAATTGTTGCCAGGTAAAGCTTAGCACGATGCATAAAGTAGCATATCTAAACTTTGAAATGCGATTTCTACAATATTGTTGGACTTTGAACTTGCTGGAAAATGCGTCAATACCATAAACTTTGGGCAACTGAATCGTTATCTCTGCGCTATCTTCAACAAATTGAGCTCTTCCCAAGTACATCTTCCCGCAAACTAGAACTTTGACATCTCGGAGACAAATCGCGTAGCTCGTAACTTGGAAAATTAAACAAATACAGCATGCCATTGACGATGATAAGAATGCTGTTCGCAATAAACAATAACTGAATGATGACATCCTCGTATACGATCCATATAAGAGCGCGATGAATAGTATCTGGAGTTAATTAGAGGTCGGTTGCTGCTAGTTCGAACTTGGCGTCTTGGCGACTTGGCTCTCCACCTAATCGCTCGTGTATCGTGCTACGTAACGCAACGTGACTTTCACTTTCACTTTTCTCTCTCTGTTATTCAGCTATATATAGTTTTCTGTCGTCACTCAGAGCCCGAGACTCACTCATTTTCAGCCTCACTCTCGTTCATTCGATACTCGATCTCGAGAAGCGAGGGCGAACAGACAGAGGTCGGAGAGTAATATGAAGAGTACGAACGACGTCCGGCATGTTTCTGATATTGTTGGTGACTGGGGTGAGAACACGACGAATGCTGAATTTGTTTGATTCACTCAATGAACCAGGCTACGTTTACTAAGGTCCCTGGCAGCGGAATATCTGCCTGTTTCATGTAACATGCTCGATATTTACGGCACTCAACAACCTCGCCGCATCTTTCTATGCACCGACGAGTATCGATTTTTGGTGCGCTCATAGCAACGTCACGGATGTGCACGTCAATCATAAGAGGTAAGCAGTCTGGAAACCAACACCACCAAAACTCACTTTTATGTTATCATCATCTGATGTCGGCTTAACTACATCACTTTAGTGACTTACCGCAATGCACAACTCACGCGAACTCGACAGAGAAATGCCAACGATGGGAGTATGATGATTCTGTGTTCAAATCGACAATCATCGACGAGGTGAGTGAGTGAAAGATTTTTTAATGTGCTAATTACCTGTTACCTGTGATCATAACATAGTGGAACCTCGTCTGCGACCGAAGTTACCTGGCGAGCTTGACGCAGAGTCTATACATGGCTGGAATCTGGTATCTGAATGTTGAAACAATGAAGGTCTACAAGTGTCTGATGCATATCCTGCTTGTTTGATCTTAGCACGTCTGCGTTCGTGTTCGGCATGCTTTCCGATCGTTGGGGAAGACTTCCGTTCATGTGGATCTCAATGACGCTCGAGATCGTGTTCGGCCTGTCATCCGCATTCTCAAAATCGGTCTCGCATTTCATTATCTCGCGCTACTTTCTCGCACTTGGGTGCTACGGACGTTGTCTAACTGGGTTTCTCTTAGTTCTGGAATGCGTCGGTCAGACTTTATTCATCACCTTTTAAATACCATGGCTAACTTTCTTCTCCTTTCATTTGTCTCGGACAAGGCCCAAAATATCGCGCTATTTGTGGCATCGCCGTTCAGTTCGGTTAGTTTTTACGGATAAACATCGCAACCAACCAATCCTGGTTACCTTGTATATACGTGTATATTTTATTATCTGCTAGGCTGGGCAACGGGCTACATTCTCTTGCCATGGTTGGCCTACGTCCTTAATGATTTTCGTCATCTTTTACTGGCCACTACATTACCTGAACTCAGTATGCATACATAATTTAAAAGTAATTTAATTAGTGTGAATGAGTGGAAAAAATTGGTATGATTTCTCGATTGGATCATAGTTTGGCTCATCTGGTTGTGGACTATTCCTGAATCGCCGCGATGGCAAGTAGCTCATGGACAGCTCGACAAAGCCGAGAAGGAGATGAGGAAGGCGGTCATCAGGAACGGAAAATCACTGCATGGATTCGAGGAAAAACTTAGCATCTTTAGAAGCAACCTCGAACAAGTAATCGGTTCGTTTGTTAACTGCAGAGATACCAATTAGGTTGTCTGTTTCTTGGTACTAGGAAAACGTGAAACTAACCAACTCAAGATCGGCAACTCCTGTCGAGTTATTTCGGACACCGAATTTGCGGAAATACACGCTGATCCTTTTCTACACTTGGTTCGTCAATGCATTCGTCTATTACGGGCTCTCTCTGAATATCGGCGATCTCGGTGGCGATCTCTTCGTCAACTTCTTTATAGCGGGACTCGTTGAGTTTCCGAGCTACTTCTTCTGCATGTTCGCCATGCGGTGTATCGGTCGCAAACCGCTGCTGGCCGCGATGATGTTCCTGTCAGGCATCGCGCTCTTCGGAACGATGTTCTTCTCGTCCCCCGAAGACCTTACCGCACGAGTGACAGTGGCGATGATCGGCAAATTCGGCATCACCTGCTCGTTTGGCATTATCTACGTGTACTCGGCCGAAGTTTATCCCACAGTTCTCAGGCAGAGTGGCGTTGGCACCAATTCCATGTTCGGAAGAATTGGGAGCATTTTGGCGCCATTCGTTAAGGAAATGGTTCGTAGATGCAATATCGAAGGTGCCTTGCAATTGTCGCAGCTGTAATTCTGTTCTGCTTTTCTCCTTAGAGCCACGTCACTGAGGTCGGTGTTGCCATGTCCATCTTTGGAGGCCTGTCCCTGTTGGACGGCATCTGCGTTCTATTTCTGCCAGAAACGAAAGGACGCGAAATACCGGACACGATTGAAGAGGCGGAAAATATAAATAAGTGAGTGTAATTGAAATGATGACTGTAGGTAGTGTCTGTTGTCTTTCTACCTTGCAGACAACCGAGACTGAATCGGGAAAACGAAGCAGTTTTAAGTTGAAAGAGAATAGTAGCTAGAGACTAACGATCATTATTCTCAGGCATTGGTGCACTAACTACATTTTTATATACGAATTACCACTATGTAATATCAATTGCGAGACAGGCACAGCTTGTATTCGTATTGTCCGATATTTTTGCATACGCATGATGTATAAACGGAACTATCTTTAGCAAATTGCAATGACAAATACGTAAATTCGTAAAATATTCGTATGAATAAAAGTAGGCAGTTGCTAGAATCTAATACATTAACGTCATGTTTAAATTCAACAAGATATACCGCATACGGACTGACTTCAGACCCATTAATCTATTAAACTGAAGCTGGCTCGATAACGGTCGGCAATCGCGGCCACCAAACCCGCACCTTTTCCGCTCCCGTCTTCAGCTAGAATTATTTTGAAATTTCTATTTGGAGCCAATTCACGTGTGAAGTCTGTTAATAGTCTGTGGTATTTGGGGTGCTTCTTGTACACCGAACCGTCAACAGCAATGGTGACCTGTTCCTTGTCAACTCGCTTAAGAAGACACACCAAACCTGAAAAGCAACGAATGTGGTCATGTCTTATGAGCAGGCATTTCCTGTGATGTATTCTGAGACATACAAGCAGAGAGCAACAACGCGCCTCGAATGAAAACCGTCGCACAGATGTGCTTGACAATCTCGATGTCATCTTCACTGACCATCTCGTATCCAAGGGCTTCGTGCAGGATGCTTGCTGTCGCTGTGGATCCATCGATGTCACTTAAATGCATTACCAAATTATTAGTTCAGGTAAAAGTCAATTAAACAGACACTTATACGCACGCTTCAATTTGTGATGCATGAGCACTACTCAGTGAGTCCTTTGTACTCAACAGTTCCGTAATGACTCCATTAAATGCGACATTTTCTTGCGCTAACGACAGCAGTATATGGCGTATAATCTCGCCCTGGAAGTTGCCGCCGAATAACTTCTCAAAACTAGTTGGAGCAATGAAAAATCGATAAAAAAATTGACAGTCACGACCTGAACGGAAGGAATTACGTGAATGAGCCAGTAAAAAGTGATTTGCTGTCGATGAGTTTATCGTATTGTGTCTTGACAAAATCGATAATTCCATTATCACCAAACGCTCCACATTCGATGTTCACAATCATCTCCTTTCCACCGACATTAAAAGCTCTATTTTCGCGATTCCATTTTTCGATTCGATTTGCCTTTTCCAGGTAACTAATAGTGTGAGCGGTCAATCAAATTACAAAGTCAACGGACGTAAGTCTGATTACTAACCAAATGTTGCCGCCCGATCCTACAATCAAACCTAAATCGAGAGTGAGGTAACTTGAACATGGTGCAACATCTTTTTGCCAAAAAAAAATACTTACCGATGGCGCAGTGCCGGTCCTGGAAAGCGCCTTTCACCAGAGTACCAGTCGTATCGTTGAGAATGGCCACGACGTCGATGTTCAGATCCTGGCATTTATCAATAGAAACAAATCACACAGTTGTGTCAATCGAGGAAAACAATTCTTTATACTCTTCACCCCTCTCCTCTGGATCGCGTCTCTCAAAAGTTGCGCAACATTCTTGCCTACCGCATTCGGACAATTGTAGCTTTTTGTCCAAGTAATCAGGATTCCTGCCAACGCAAATTTTCAGTGTCATTGCTATCAGTACGTATAGCCATCAAGCTACATACCGACATCGATTGCAGTTTGATGCATCGGAAACGAAAAGGTGAAGGCGAGCGGCAATCGACGGGCGCTCAATTCTGGGTGTGTTTGGTGCACAAAGTCGGCGATGCAGCGAGCTAAGAAGTCAAATAGCTTGAAAAAACAAATGGAAAGAAGTGCAGAAATGAGCATTTTGCGAGTTTTACACTCTAACTGTGTTTGCACAACTCTCGCAATTCACCTTATTTGCATCTCCTTTTCGAAACTCGACAGGCACGTCGTAATATTGGACGAAGAACTCGCTTTCATCTCGTCCGCCTCCAAGCCGTGATAGTAAGACGCGAAAATTGGTGCTGCCCAAGTCGATGGAGAGGAAGTCGCCGCTCTCGGTGCCGTCTGGAAGGGCATCGCGAGGAATGAACGTGTTCGACATTTGGAAGCATGACCGACGCGGCGGCGACGCGGACAGTCCGTTATCCAATTCCTCCTTGAATGCTTCCATGATGCGATGCAACTTGTCGCGAGTCAGGACAAAATCTCTCGTCACTCGTAGGACCTGATTAGAAAGGAATTTACATCTGAATGTCGCATGTCTTCGTTACAGAACAGACTTGCCAAGTTCTTCTTTCCATCGTCTTTTACATTCAACGTAGGATTATGGTACGGAGAATTCGACAGTAGTACCAAATCCATTTGGTGACTTCGGATAGAGTCTAGACTGAATGCTGACAGCTCTCCTGACAGCTCTCCTGACAGCTCTCCTGACGATTCTCGAGAATCAGCTGAACAAAGCAAACTTGAATCTTAAACGATGCATCTCCGCGACATTGATTCAATGCTGATAATTTAATGATTAGTTCGTGAAGCGCCAATTGTGAAAATAGATGCAGCCAAGGACATTTTGGCATCTAAGATATTCTTATGTGTTTGAGAGACAACTGATCGGAGAATGAAAGGAATGCTATCAATGACCACAGGCTATTTAGTTCAATATCGCATTAACTCGACGATCACCGACAGTCTGTCTCTTGATTAAGATAAGCCACTTTTGGCTGCTCAACTGAGGAAGACACCAAGCCTCGAGGGTAAACCCTGAGCCTGAAAATGTGTCAACTTGAAACGTTAATTACTTAATTAAATTATCGACATGACGTTTATTGCTCTCGATCGCTTCACGTAAAGCATTTCGGCCATTCCTGTGATACGTACTTCAGTCATTACAATTGTTTTGTGAGATAGTCTCATTGGCAGGTAGTGGATGATTTTCACTGACACTCACGCTCACTCTCACAATTAAAATCACACACCTGTTGATAAAAAACCAACTTCAAGTTTAAGTTTGGTTGCATTATTTGTAGATGGATCAGTGAGACGTCGCCAGCTGTGAATCAGAAACGTGTCTGAGGAAGCAGCTTGACTCTCATATGAAGCACGATCTCATTGAACATAGATAAACAATCAGTTCGCGAAGTGCCAATTATGAGACACAGACATTGGGAAAGTTGGCAATGAGGCAGCTACGCAAAATATCTTTGTGTATAACAATAGACAAATAACCAGAGAATTGTGCTATTCGTATCAATGGCCACCCGTTAGGTCAGTTGCCAAATTTTAGTATCGCATTGGCGCGATCACCGAATTGCTTCTCCTCAATCACGAGTCGTCATCGTCGTCTTGAGCGAACTACTCGATTCATTCTTCTGGGAGCCGCTCTCAAAATTCCAGTCTCGAATCATTACCACTGTTTTTGACAATCAGTCAGCTAATCTCATTCGTAGTGGCTCATTTTCACTGACACTCACTCAGAATCACACACCTGCTGATTAGAACCAGCTCTGAGTTTTGTTTTAGGTTTGCCTGCATTATTTGCCGTAGGTTCGGCGATAACAAAGCGCGGCAAGCTCAAGGCACGAATTATTGGCAAGAACGAAAAGTGAATGGATTATGTTTAAACGTTATTGTCGGAAACGAAATGAAATTTAATTGCGTTGAGCGGCGTTCGTACATCGGGTCCTAGCGCGGTTACCGTCATCGAACAGGTTCAACGAGTGATGGTCGGGTCGGGCCTGGCCGATGCCGAGCTGATGGCGCATGAAGAAAAATGAAAGATGATGAACAATGTTGCAACGCGAAGTGAAATAATCGACGAGAAATATGAACCATGGAGAATTAAAAATTAATTACGACGGCTATTACGGCGGTGAGTTATAATGACGCAAACGTTTCGAGCGTGGTTTACGATGCATTATAGTCCAGTTTGCATTGCGATTCACTGCAACAAATTGCTACATGGCCAACAAGACGAAAGACAACCGACCACCGTTCGGAAATTCACCGTCAACTTCTTCATCGTCCTCTTGTTCACCTTCTGCGCCATAAATAACGGCTTACAAGTTAACTCGATTAATTCCGAGTCGAGTGGCGACTGCCGGAACTTTCTCACGAAGTCCAGGCGAGTTGTTGAGCCTGAGAAGTATTATTCGAGGACAGACTCGCGCCTCAGACTCGTGTTCTCAAGAGACAAATTCGGTGCCATATTCCCCGAACATGAAGGCTTCTTCGCACACCTTGCGCACAATAAATCGCATAGAGAGGAGGTCTGATGGAGGGCTGCTGGAGGACTGATGAAGGACTGATGGGGGACTGATGGGGGGCTGATGGAGGCTGTGCTCGTTCGCCGTCATTGGTGCGGGCCTCTCTTTGTGTTTTATGACAGGCGGAAATCTTCAAAGGTGCCAAATGCTCGATGTGCTCTCGTCCTGGTCAGGGAGGTCGCTACCAATGCAAATAAATGTTACACACACATACTCCGTGTGTGCAAACCGCGCACCTGATCCCAGATTCCACATCTAACTATCATCACATCGATGAGCACCATGGACCTGCAAGGTATTCTGTCCATCGTCGAGAGCGGTCTCCATCATAATCAGCAAGTGAACAAGCATCGAGCTAGTCTCAGTGGTTGTGCAACTGATCGAGATCGCATCACTGTCAATCTGCAGGAGGCCGAGTTGTGGCAAAAGTTTCATCACGCCACCAACGAAATGATTGTTACGAAAAGTGGACGGTAAGTTCCGTGATTTATCTATCCTAGTCGATTTTATCCGCGCTCAGTTGATTGATCAAAATTCGATCGCAGACGGATGTTTCCGGTCGTCAAGGTTGCGATTGATGGCCTGGAGCCCCGCGCCATGTACTCGGTCGCGCTGGAATTTGTACAACTTGGTGCTCATCGCTGGAAGTACATGAACGGCGACTGGTGTCCGGGTGGCAAGTCCGAACCGGCACCAACACACTCGCTATACATTCACCCCGAATCGCCGCATTTCGGTGCTCACTGGATGAAGGAAGCGATCACGTTCTGCAAAGTGAAACTCACCAATAAACCGACCGCTCAACCAGGACAAGTAAGCTCGAAAGACGGACAACCACAAACTCTCATCGACTCTCAATTCCAGGTTGTGTTAAACTCATTACACAAGTACGAACCTCGCGTACATATCATCCGAGTGGACAGTCAAGATGATGGCGACAAGATCGTCACATTTCGCTTTCCAGAAACGCAGTTCATCGCTGTTACCGCGTACCAGAACGAGGACGTTAGTAAATTAGTGCCGTTCTGCACTGTTTTCATGAGGTACTCATTTCAGACATGCTTGCTCTGACAGGTAACTCAGCTGAAAATCAGACATAATCCATTCGCTAAAGCGTTTCAAGACGCTCGTGAGCGCCCGAACGAGACCTCAGCTCAAAATTTGTCCACCATGACATCGACATCAAGCAAGATGCTGACAATCGACACGAGCTCATCACCGTCGGCCAACTGGTGCGTTCCGGCCATGGCGAACACCATCGGAATCGGGTCTGGCATCGTATCGTATCATAATTCGAGCGTGACCGGTCCCGGGTCGAGTGTCTACTGCGACCGACTTTCGACACTGCGTTCCCATCGTCACTTCCCGTACGGACAGCCGAGCATCAAACGATCGCCGTCACCTTACGGTAAGTGTGTGTGGGTGGGTTGATAAAATTCTCAGTGAAGATGTTGCGACACGCGGCGCAATAAAACATTTAATAGGAAATTGGGTGGAGAGAGATAGAGGGAAAAGTGTGGCGCGTTTGAATATTTTTCGCGAATCATAATCGTAAACACGAATCGCATCATGATTTGCGCCATCGTCGTACTTCGCGTATGTCGTAGATCGAATCAAGACCGATTTCGTCCTTCGTTTTTCAGTTGTTATGATATTTGTCTTCATGAATGAATAAATATAATCGCGTTTGAAGTGCAAATACAACAGAACGATGAACATGACAGAAGACGTACGGCACGGTCTTGTAAGGGTGGCCAATCTGCGATCTGAGAACTTTATTTCAGTTTTGATGGGGGTATCATAAAACCAGTATTTTTGTAGGTAAAACAACACAGAGCTGGAAGACGAGCAAGTTATTTATAAGATTCGATGTGCTTTGAGCCTGAAGAGTGGTCTGGCAAGCAGGTTCGTGGCCCGAGGCGCGAAGCGGCATTCTATTGACTAGTCTATTAGGTCTAATGACGCGTTTGTGAACCTTGCATTTTGTTTGAGTTCTGGGTGGCAGTACGCAAACGAGCCGAACACATCCATGCACTTGGTCCGAATTAGAACCTATACTCCAACCTCTCTCTCTCTCTCTCGAGTTCCAGCAGTCAATTCATGCAATTATGACAATATCAACATTAGCATCTCGTCCTCGGCACCACATCACCACTCTCACCCCCACTACACTTCTTGGACACCGCACCACACCGTCCAGAGTACTAACCCTCACTCTGTGGCATCTTCTGGGGCACCACCATCGGCACTCGAATCGGTGCCCTGGGCATTCGCTGAGACCCCGTTCGAGAGAGGTTGGTTGGCCGGCGATGATGCCCAGATGCGTGCATCGCAAACGGTTCCCGAGACCGCAGATCACCAACGTCAACATGAGCATCAAGTGCGTCGTGTCCAAGCCGAAGAAACAGAGACCCACTTCGGTGTGTCCCACGCGATGTCTGAGCAGTGCGGTCAGTAAATTTATGATCGTCAGCTGTAGCAGGTCAGAGCTATTGCTTGACGTGCCTTATTGAACAATTAAAATAAATTTGTTAGACAAGCCAAAGAAGCGAAAAGAACTTTCGCAGATTCTGCAAATAATATCTCGCAAGACGTTTCTTCAATTTTTGTCAATTTTCGTTTATTTCGCGAATCATAAATTAACTGTACAACGCCGGCAAATTATTTAAGCTTGTTCTCGATGGTGCTTCTTCTGGTGATGGTTGCGGCGATGGAACTTTTTCTGCGATTTGTCTTGAGGTTTAACGTATGACTTGTGCGGATGATTGCCATAAGCTCGTTGATGTCCATGCTTATGGCCCTTTGACACCTTGGCGTAAAAACCGTGGTGGGGATGAGCCTCATATTGGACCACAATCTGATTCCCATGCGGATCCTTGTACGAATACCACCCTTTCACTTTGCCTTTCCCGTTGCTCACCTCGTGCCGCTCTTGAGGATTGTAATGATCACCGGTCGTGTAGCCGAACTTGTAACTATAAGGTCCATGAAGCCCCTGCGAATAACATACCGTTAGAAGGAATCATTTCAATTATCGATTACGCTGCTTGTCCACAAAAGTTGATGCATTTTCCTCAAGAATGATCGCAGAGAACTAGTACAGAACTAGTACATTTGAAAGAGTATTGTGCACAAAAAATCGACAGGCGGGTTGCATCAACATTGAGTATGTCATGTCTTGACCCACCTGAATGGATGAAAATAAACGCTTACCTGAACATGGTACTGCGTCCTCCGACCGTAATGACCGCTCTGAACTACAACAGTCAGAACGAACAATGATAAGCTGAAGAGTAGCTGCAATTAGACGTACAGATCCACGTTAAAGAACAATTTGGATTATAAATAGTCGTACTTACAGTTGTCAGAGGTCCGCTGGTCATAGCAATAAATAATTAAGACTAATCACTCGAGATGATTGAAGAGTTACACCGTAGTAGTTCCATAATAGTTAAGTAACTTGGTGTCGGAGCGACAGAAGTGAAACGAACATCGAATACGTGACATCGAGCAAACAGAGGAATGAACGAACTCGCGTCGTGTCAACTCGATCAACTCACTACAGACGATTCTCGCTTCTTGTTTTACTCGGCTGGTTTCCAGATCACGCAACCTGATTTTATACCTCACCTTTTTACAATAGAGACTTACTCCTTCACTTTTACTCAGGTGATGTCATTCATCTTTTCTCTACTGTTGCGGTTAATCAGTCCACCGAGCACATTGAATGGGGATTGCCAGTAATCTGGCTCGTTGCGCGATGCGTGTCGCGTTTCAATTCACTTCCAATTCGGGTCATTTCAGTGATGAGACCAAATTCACTGAAAGCCTCTCTCTTTCTCTTTGATCAAAGCCGAAATAAATGTCAACAAATGGCGCTCGCTTTGTTTTCTTCTTTGCTCGGCTCCTGTTGACATGAATCCAAGTTAATTTACTGTCATTTGGCCAACACTTTTTGGCGTCTTTTTTGTTCGTTCGGATTTGCCGGCGGAACAAACAAGGCGAGCGACGAGCGACAAGTGCATTGAATAATCATGACAACGTTAACGAAGATAACGACCCATTCCATCTATATTCGATTAATGGGGCGAGACGTCGTTAATTACAAATTGACACAGTCCTGGCAATGATGCACGGAAGAATCTCCTTAATTAATTAGTAGTTGACACACAGCATGTATTCCGAAGTGACATTTCGCAGGTATTAGTATTTATTATGCTGTTGAGGTAACAGATCGGAATATATCAAAGTAGGTTCGCTTGTATGTCAGATGAAGAATAACTTATAGAAATGGTACCCATGGCACGGATGAAACTGAAACTAATGAGGCAAGGATGTGCCCTGTCCGTAGGGATGGCAGGTCATTGTTCGCTTGAGCGATGGTACCAAAGGGGTCAAACAAGAACTTGTCGTTTAGTGACCTACAAGCGTTGATACCACATCAATTCACCGGAATAATATCTCAATGACTGGACTCCATTTTTATCGTTGACTCGCGTTCTGCGCGCGTTCTTGATGGTTCCTTGGACCATTCTGCACCTTCTCCATCTGCGGCGATGTCGAGTTTCAGGTGTCTCGCGACGGCCGATATTTCACCGATGCCGATTATTTCGCAATTTCATTCCCGATGGACCTGCAAGGCAGCATGAAAACCGTCCTGCTCGGTGCCTGCTTCTTGATTGTGAGTACAGAAATTACATCACTAATTATCACGTCATTCATTACCTGTTTTCTTCTGGATTTCATGTTCTTCGAAAAGACGACTTATTAAAATTTCATAATTTTCAATCGATTTTGATACACACACTTCTCTTCGTCTGTCTCTCAACCGATACGTTGTACTTGAACTTCTTGAACTTCAGTAGATTGAAGACAATCTACTTGGTGAGCAGCAAGTTCTCTGCTTGCACACATTGACAAGCGAATTCTGATCAATTTTCTTATGTTTATCTGATCACGATAAACCCTCAACTTGTGGGACTAGTTCGCATTACAATCGGACCGCAAAATGGTCGCTCAACACCACTTTCTGGCGGTCACTTCTAGCTCCGATTATTTTTTCATTTTGTACTTACGATGAGATATTCTATTGACATCGCGTTTAGTGAATTCTAGACCAAATCTGTGCCACTTTCTCAATAAATCGCACTTCCATTCGAGGATGACTCGTGATCTTTAATTGCAAGATCAAACTGAATATCGAGCGAGCACTACAGTCGGCGACTCGGAGTCAGTCCAGTATCTGATCATAGAGTCAAGCCGCGATTGCAGTGCGGATGAGAGTAGAAATTGCATATTGCAAATTGCTCGACACATTGCAGCGCATATCACGATACTTGATACTAAATGAAATAAGTGCTCGATCCGTGCTATTTTCTCACATTGAGCAAGAGTGACACTGAGCCAACTACCAAATACTGGACAGACTCAGAGTCGCCAACTGTACATGACTATCGTACATGACTATCGCGAATGCAACACGCCTTGTTATGTCGATGTGAACTGGACAATAATCGACTTACGTACGGACCTATTAGCGCAATTTATTGAGGCACAAATCAGATGAAAAATTCAGTGAATCGTGTTAAGAGAGATACAAAATCACGTTAATTCGAGAATAAGGATGACTTAAACTAATGAAAATTTCATTAAAAAAGTATAAATTTTGATGACATTAACAATGAAACAAATCCATAGGTGTCCTCCCTCATTGCCTGTTTGGCAGTCTTGTGGCTGTGACCACGCTTCTTGTGTACTCGAACCATAAGTGGCACGTCGTCGTGCTGCCAAGCAATTGAGTACTGGAGCTGTGCGATGAACTTGAGCTCGTCAACTGGCACCACACGATCATCGTGATCACTGTCAGAAGTGTCGCCCGATATTTCGGGTTTCGCTTATTGGGAATGTTGTGCAGTGGAGATAAATTCTCGAAGTAGACCTCCTCGTCGGGACTACCGTACTCACTATACCAAGCATACCCGATAGTGAACCTGTGATACCGCAACATATTGTTAGGACTAGATTCGTTTGGGGCCACGATTGGGGTGCGAGCACAGGAAAGCCACTCTCGAGGATGTCTGCTGTAGACCAGGATGGCTGCCGCAGTGACGCCTACTGTCTGTCGTAGACAATTCGGTGGCCGACACAGAACTTAGGTGGCTCCTGTAGTCACTCACTGGTTGTTGCTGACCGTCCCGCACTGTCGTCCAGCTAGGAGTGTTCGTAGCACGGCGACATCGATGCGCTGCGATTGCCAATCCCTAGTAATTCAATTATGTGTGTACGTCTTACTAACGCTACGCTTCTCGCACAGCAAACCGGTTTAACTTAGTCATCCCCACAATATCGTACACACAGTCTGCGATTGTACATCTCAACAATCTGGGTTCCTGGTCGCAGCAGGCACCTGTCTAAATTATAGAGAAATCGAATTATCTCCAGCAACAATACTCCAGATAAGAATCGACTTACCAATAACAAACGAAGGAAAGTCGCCAAAAACGAAGCTAAATCGCGATGCTGATCGAACCAGCATTGCGAGTTAGTAAAGCTTAGAACGAGACGAGACTAACTACAATGCTAGAAGGCAGCTGAAATAACGGAAAATTCTCTCAAAATTGCCGATGAGTGACAGGAAACGGATGTGAGATGCACGGGACTTGAACTTGAAGAGAGGGGGATAGAGGGCGACACTTGGCTAGGGTTTTTAGAGATCGGCACGGTGCGGGCGCGGGTAGCAAAAACTGTACCCGCGCCGACCTCTAAGGATTCTGGGCGACACGAGTAGAGGTCGGTGCGGTTCCAAAATTTTGGAGCTGCCACACACCGCAAACGCAAAAAAATTGACCCGCACCGCAAGGCAAAAATTTAGAACCGCCCGCGGGTACCCACAGACTCGCAACGTTATTGCTTAATTGTTTAAATGTTTATTTTCAATGAAAAAACTGATGGAGTAGGTTGGGTCTTTCTACTCGAGCATGTTGATTTATGCTTGAGAGCGGAATTGTACCGGAA
>JAGGCA010005357.1:7726-20837 GCA_022876805.1 Osperalycus tenerphagus | reverse complement strand
GAAGACCAGGGAAGACCAGGGAAGACCAGAGAAGACCTCACGTACATCGTGGCCGAACGGGGACCGGACGCGGATAAGGATCGTCACTTGCTATATCTTGACGACTAGTTGGCACAGTCGTGAACTGAGGTAACGGGCCATCGACGACAAATCGGCACGCATCCTGTGCGCTCGATACTACACTGACAGGTACGAACAGTTGTCTGGACTTTGTGTTTCTCAAACTTGTGCATTCTCTCTCAGTCACACCTTCGTTCTTGGCTATTTGTCTCTCAATCCGAATGCATCGCTGTTATATAACAGACTTGCACTCACTGACATGCTTCACAATTAATTGTGCCTTGTAGTCGTCGGTCGACATTTGGACATGTTCCCATCTCGCCAGAATTCAGCACTAACACGACAGATCAATGCATCATCTTTGACGGCGGTATCTGCCTAACGAGAATCGTGATGATGATGTCGCATTTATCGAGCACCGAACAGAAACGAGAGCAACAATTCCCAAGTGACTCGCGGCAACATCTCGATGACAAATCACCGGCAAATCGGCCTCCGGTCGGCAGTAAAAAGCGCATGAAGAAGACGCAAGCCCGCAAGTCGGACATTTCCGAGAGTGGCCTGTTCACGACGCCGACGAACGCGAACGGCAATGATGGTGATCCATTGTCGAATCTCACGGGACTGGCATCCACTTCGTGCCTGGACAGTGTTAGAGATCGGCAAGAATGCCCCAGATGTGGAAAGTCACGTCGATACTACTGCTACACCTGTTACGTTCCGATGCCGGCGATCATGCCGTCCGTTCCGCGAGTTCGTCTGCCCGTCAAAATCGATATCATTAAGCACCCGAAGGAGGTTGATGGCAAGAGCACATCGCCACACGCCGCTGTCTTGGCTCAGGATGTTCGGGTTTTCATCTTTCCTGACATTCCCCAGTATCACAACGAAAAAGTTAGCGAGCCAGTTCAGTCTTCATGTCCTTTCTCTGCGCATTAATTAGTGTGACTTAATTAATGTTCTTCGTTGTTGGCGCGGCCCGAACCGAGGGAAACGAAGCGAGAAAAATGCGCTGCACAAATTGAGCTTAATTTGTTATTCGGACAGCAGAAGAACTGAAACTAATGGCATTGCTGCAGAGAGGAGAACGTCATGTCAATTAATTAGTGAATTTTAATTTTCGTCGCTCTAGGTGATTCTCGTGTTTCCCGGACGTCATGCAATTTCTCTCGGCGACTTGCTCGTCGCCAATGATCGACAGAACGGAGACGACATCATCGAGTACGAGCGTGGTCGCCTGCCTTTCGACAGAGCTGTCTTCATCGATAGGTAAATCATTTCGCCAGTGATCACTCTTATTTCTTTCCTAATTTCAGTCATTCATTTTAAATTGAACTGCGCTGCGTGTTGATTATTTTGCTGAGTTTTCGCTTACGGAAGATTACCAGAGCAACAACTTGTTGCAAACAAGTACAATACACGGTCAGAATGCATGTAAGACGAGAAAATGTATTTATGAACACATGAAACGAGTGTCTGCCGATAAAGCAACGTCTCTCCGCTTGGGATTCGCAATTTCTACTTGGAATTGTGTCGTTAATATTTCACTGATCGAATCCCGAGTTGCACTCGAATTCTTTCGGAATTCTCTGCGTCTGGACAATGTAGTAATGCCATCGAGAGTGAGAGCAAGAGTGCGCTGTCGAGTGCTGTTGATGAAACTGGAAATCACTAATTAGAGCGTAGGGAAATAGCGTTCAATGTTTGCCAAGTAGACTGAAGATGACAAATCAATATCTGTGCTTACGTACTCGACGATGCCGGCGGTGGTAACTCTTCTGGTAACTCTTCTGGTTACTCTTTTGATTACTCTTCTGTTTTCCCGGCACAAACGTCGCGTACAAGTTGAATGCAAGAAGTGGTCTTCTCTTTTTTGCCCGTTTCATCTTTGCATTATCCAAGTCTGTCGTATTTGCTCTATGATAGGGAAATAGGCAAAAAATAATCCATATGAAAATGCTGTACTCTCGTAGCAAGTGGACGAGTGCCGTATTTGCATATGTTCTCTGCTTCGATGCTTTCAAGATTAATGGAGACAAGACGACAAATTCCGGGGAACATATTGCTGAGTTTGACCTTTTGCTCGATAGAGTTCAGCGACAAGGATATGGATTCGGCCAAATTTATTATTTTGTTATTTCACCACGTTCGTTATTCTCATTGGCCGTCATATTCGAAACAGCAGTTCGCATTTCTTCTTTTTTTCTCTATTTATTATTTTCTACTCTAAAATTTCGATTTTCTTCTATTTTTATCCCGCAGCACATGGAGACAAACGAAACGACTGTACAGAGACAATCGCTTGAATTGTAAGTTAATTTTATGCAGTAATGTTTAGTGGAAGCCTAGCAGGACTTGATTAAGTATACTTGCGACATGATGGGCATTTGAAGATAGAACTACACATACGCAGCACCCTAAGAAATGAGTCTGGCAGTGTGTGTGAAGTGAATGTCGCGGGTGAGAGTGTGGGAGAGAGATCAGGAAAGAGTCAACGAATGTTCGTCCCTATACCTATGCTCAGTACTTTGTGTTGTGTGGGTGTATCGTGCCGAAAAAGAGAGTAGACCGCATTTACGAGTCATAACATAGGAAAGAGAATGAGAGAATCAATTGAAAAATCCCGGAAACCATTTGCGTGACAAGCGCAACACTGCAATTACATTTTCAACTAATATAGTCTATTAATTTGAAACTATCACTTATTGACTTGTTTGCTCCGCCATTGTTGATCTGATTCTAGCTCTTTTCGATCTCTCTCTCTATGGTGATCCATTTCATTCCCGTCGCTCTCGTTTTGTTCTCCAACTGAATTCGTTGGCGTCCGAGTTTGGCTTCGTTGTGTATTTGCTCCGTTATTTGAAATTCTGACATTTCTTTCCTTACTGTTCCTGCACTCGCTCTATCGTGTCATCTTGTTCTGTTTGTTGTATTGTGTTCCCAAGTACCTCCTGCTCCACAATCGACTCGTGCTCTCGGTGCTCCAGTTTGGCTGCCGTTCATTTGTTGTAGTTCACTACTTTTAGTTACTACCTGCAAAGCTGACCAAAGAGGCGGCTAAAAATAACGACCGACGACCAACAAAAACAATCAAATGGGAATGGTGCCGGAACGACTCGTTTTACGTCCAGTATTGGCTCATAATCCAATATCCAATGCATGTCTCTCTCGCCAAACGAGGCTATTTTCATCTACAAATTCTATACTGTCGCATGTCGAAATCATTTTGCGGGTTGCGCCAGAAATAAGTATTTAATTTTTATGCACCGGTGATTACGCATATAATTTAATTTCTGGTTCTCATCATCGTCGTTATTAACGACTCGTTAACCGCATTCACCATCTCATCCGCCATGACGATCCCGTGATCACCACTCCTGAGAACAGTAAATGGACATCGTCAATAAATTGAGTGTCCACATGCTTGGCGTGGCCTTTGAATGTGGCTGATTCTGACTGAGATGAACCGGCACGAAGTAGTTAGACACGATCTTTGTTAGTGTCAGTAACGAGTTGCCGAACTCGCGTTCGAGGGCTTGCGCAATTAATTTCTAAATTAGGTTCGATCGTACTAGCAGTGCGTTGGGTTATCGAGTGCGTGCTCTGGATGAGTGGCGAGTGCTCGGATTTCGATGCACTCTAGTAATTCTAGTATAATGGTCTCGCAGCTAATTAGTCTCATCATTGGAGATAAAAGCAAAACGAGGCTCGGTGGTAAAGAAGTTGATTAGTTCGGCGGGCCAGTCATCTCCGAAACAAGCAGGTGGACATGCACTCAAGATCAGAGTACAATGGCAACGTTTCATTTTGCGAGTTTTTTTCTACCACCGTCGAGACACTGTTTTCGCAGCATCCGACGTGATTGTGATCGCATTCTGATTAAATCTTGTCTCCTCTGTGTGTCAAGCGCGCAATTAGTGAGATGCTGGTCATTGTGGTAAGTGTGAACTTGTAAGAGAAAAGTGTGAATGTTTTTCTTCTGTTATACCACGATACTTGAGAGTGCGAATTTTCTCGATGTGGCGTCATTACATGTGCTGATGACAGGATCAAATGCATACCAACTTCTGCATGCCATTAGAGCGATGGAGATGAGCTCGACAAACAACTTGTGGCAGTGGTGCTAAATATACATATGATACATGCATGACATGCATGACACCTACAATGTTTGCACAATTGTAATGTACATGTGTCTGTTCGTCGCCCCGATTCTCGCCCTGATGATAGTTGGTTGGCATGCAGTTACATAACTGCGCGTTGAGAATGTTATTCCTAAGGAGTTCGAAATAGCAGAAGAGTGTCAGTCGTAGAGAGCAGAGTAAGCAAGGAAATTGAAATTAGCAGGAATCTCAGCAGGGATTTCCCCGGATATTGTTGGTAGTGGTGTCGAGAAGTGAGCGCCGAACTGCTGACAGCGATCGACGAGTACCATTATTGCGGTCTCAGCTCACACTCCATTGGGTTGAATTTAATAACAAATAAATACAGATCGGTATAACGTGATTTGAGATACAACCCACGTTAGCCGACGACGGCGAGATGCAATCGCAAACAGATCGGCTTATATGCAGTACGTCGTCTGTAATTGAGTATGTACACATACTGCATGCCTATCATTGATATTCCTCGTATGTTTTCCTACCATCATCTCGATCATGATCGCCATGTCGGCATCTCGTCTCATCTCTGTTCCTCTGTTCCTCTCTTGACCAGCGTTGCCTTGTGTGTGTCTCGCATCACACCGATCTCTCTTCTGGCGACACCAGCGCGATAAACCGGCCAATTATTTGTCCACCATCGAGGCCATCTACTACTTCTGTGTCGATTTGGACGACGCCGTTCAGCGAGTGACCAGTCGCGCTCGACCTGGCCACTCTCCGCTCGCCTACGATGGACGATACGATAATTTATTGTTCTTCTTTAAGCATACCATCGATAAATTGAGACAGATTTATGATCCAACCACGACTCGACGAGTGTATCTCGGGGATTGTCATACGAAAGAGTAGGAAGAAATCAGAGAAATAAAGAATAGACTCATTGCAGAGGAAGACGCTGTAAGTATTGACATTGTGAATGTAATTACCGTGAATGTAACTACTGTGTTTGATGGAATGTTGCAAAATTCAGAAGATCGCCGAGAGTGATACACTACATGTGCACTGCTTGGTCGTGGATGTCCGTCGTTGTGCATCCTACCGAGAAGATGATCATCTCGATACGTGTCAATAGCTTTATATGTGTCAACAGCGCGCCTCTGGCACGCTACTTCCGTTGGTCTGCTGCCTAATCCGCGCTCCATTAGCGCGGATTAGCTAGCAGGGTTGGCGGTGATCGACAGAAATCGTGAGAAGTTTACCGCGTGCCGTAATGCGATCATTATGTTCTGCTCGCATTCCGCCTGACAAGCTATCACCGAATTCTTTCACGTGCCATGCCATTAATGCCGTAATTATCTTTCTTCTCGGTGACCTGTGCTCGGTGCCGCGCTAAAAATAGTTATAATATCTTGATAACGTTATCGTCGTGACTGTAATGTTTAAGGTCAAAGAGATCGAGTGGAAGAAACCACGAACCAGGCGATTAGCGCGTCCGTAGGAAGTCAGTTCACTGATCAAGTCAATGGACGCATGTCGACGTCTACATCAACCTGTCGCGCTCGCTTCCAATTATCGCCCATCCAATTAGCATCTTGCTAATGAGTGTGGTCAATTTTCCGCAACAGTTGGCGGCTGGTCATTCACACATCTGCATGCGCGAGACGCGATGTAAAAATAATTGAATATACATTTGAAGTATTTAATCTGCAAGTCGAAGTTGTCCGTTTGTGAAACGAGAGCAGTGAATATGTCCTGCCCGGAATGTTCGCGTTCCTGATGACGAGTTCTGAAGACGGGCAAACACCTGTTGAGGTGGTCAAGTTGAGGAAAGCGCAATTGAAGCAAATAAGATGATAGTTGGTGATGCGGTGACGGGCAAAGCTGAGCAGCGATTTGTGGTTAAACCAGGAACGTTGGGAGCCAGAAATAGAGATAATAGAAACAGGTCTGATTAGGTCTGATTGGAGCATTTTCGTTGATGGAAACTGAAACAAAACACGTAAACGGAAGCTGGATTGTTGTTCGTGCATTTCGTTGATAAGGCTTCCAAGACAACGCGAACGTTACCAAGCTGCAATCGAACAAGTTGCCAGGTACGGATCAAGGTAGTCGAGCTTGTGATTGGCCAATAATAGCACGCAATAACTACAGTCAATATGGGATAATGAATTATTGAAAGGCATTTAACTAAATTGGAAGTGGAAGAACGTGAGTGAGAATAATGGTGATGATGGTGATCACTCAAATAATGGTGATAATGGTGATCACTCACTGTGTTTGTCATCCACGCACGCACACAGCTCGAACACAGAAACGGAGGCATTCATGTCAGACAGCGTGGCGTTCATCTAGTTTGCGATGCTCTGAACCCATTCGAACACGAGAACAGTTGGACAGTTCAGAACAGTTCAGAACAGTTCAGAACAGTTCACTTCCACGCTTTGTCATTAGCTTAGTCCCGCTTCTCAACTTTCCACGACTAACGGTCAGCCTCCGACGCCAAGCCTCTTCAGCCGTCCTCGTCGTCCAGGGCGCACGTTTCCACTCTCATCACTTCCATGAAACCTTGCCTACCATGCCACCAGTAGTTCCCCTCAGATTTATCAATCTTCGTGTCGTCTCTCTGACTTCAGTTGCCGCTTCGTGTTCGTGATCTTCGCGCTATCCTCTTCTTACCTCATGCGTCTACTTTCCTCTCGTATGGAGTTGATCAATTTTTCAAGCCAACGATTGCATCTGATATCCAGGTAGGCAGACAGGTATCTCGTAGGTATTCCAACCATTACTTACCTGATGAGGTCGATGTGTTTGTGGGTCATCGACTTGCACGTGAAGTGAAAGTGACACTTTGAACCACTTGTCCGGTCTGTCTGCTTTTTTGGTGCATTCTTGTTGGGTCACTGGACATGAGAGATTCGAGTGTCAGGACGCGCAACGTTCTCTGCAATCCTTTGCCGTATCTCGATCGGTTAATGGCGCGAAGGTATTTTCTCATCGCTCTCTCGTCTTCGTGTCACTGATCCGCTTGAGTGCTCGCGAAACTGAACTGACAGTTCGGCACTCAACTCAACTCCACTTATCAGTGGTCTTCTTGTCGTGTGTTGTTTCCCTGCTTTGTCGGCAGCGCTCGAGTTGAAATGCCCGCGGACCGAGTCTGATTGAATTTTTCATGTCAGTCATCAAGTCGGAGTTCGCTTTCGGTGTTTGGTATGCATCGCAAGTGCCCGCCTTGAGATACGACCATGTCAGAAGTGTTTTATCGTTTTCTCGTCAAATTCGTTTTATGTGTGTATCCCATAACCAGGGCAATTAATATTCGAGTGGCGTGCATTCTGACGAGAATATAGTCTCGGTGTCATGCTGCATGGCCATATAACGCAGCTCACCACTTCCTTGACCCATTCACTGTACGAGTGACAGTCGACGTGTTATCAAGGCCTAAGCTGAGTATCAGGATTGTTTTTTATATGCCACATGAAATATTACGGACTTGATCAGCGCGAGGAACAGGTGAACAGGTGCACAGATGCAGAGGTGCACAGGTGCACAGGTGCGATGGGCGCTCCACCACGATTTACGACTCTCCCTCAGTTGACAAACTGTCAGCAGCGAATTGAGGGTTCGTTTGTCCCTTGTTCCTCCCTCCCAGTTTCACAAGGATTCGTTTTCATATCTGGCTTTTCGACGGTATCGCAACGAGGCATAAAAAAGTTAATCTGTTCGCCATCGATATTCGTCACACTCGCCAAACTTGTTCTCCACTATCTAGCGATGTCATATTCAAATCGACAAACTTCTCCAACAACATGTTTTGGCAGCAAGTTTCTCGCTTGCGTGCATGTAAATCTGGAGAGGATGGCTGGACGAATGTGGTAAATTGGGTCTACTCCTGACCCATTGTCTTCCTTTGTCTGGCCTATAAGATGTGAAGCCATGCTCGAAAGTGTCTTTCGAGGCGTACCGTTCGATGAAAACTTGACAACAACAATTATATGTTGTTAGCCCTCCTGAGTTGTTCATCCTTTCACATTGTGTACTCTCCTTCTTGCGTGACATGTTTATTTTTGACGGTGATCTATGACATGATTGCATGCCCCATTTCGGTGCGCCGCTTAGGCACTTGACAATATGCGGGCGATACTGAAAGTAAGTCAGCTCCAGGTATTCAAGTATCGAACAAGTACTTGAATTGCGGTCTCTCCTCTTTTGTGTCAATGTAACATCGTTACATCGTTACATCGTTACATCGTTAGTGTGTGCTGACAGCCAACAGTCAGTCAACCGCTAAGGCAGATGAATTTTCGTTAAGTTTGACGTGCCAGTCATTATCCTTGCTGGCATAACCCAGGCAACCGACAGAATTCAGTCGCACGCAATTCACTCGAAAACATCTCTCAACTATAACTAATAATAAAAAAGCGCTTCTATCACAGCGATCAGGCTAATTTTTTCTAATTTATGTATCACATTTTTATGCTGCCATTTATCACTTCTGATGTCTTCCAATCGCATAAGCGCAGAGACATGATTTAATTTAAGCCTTAACTATGATTAGGCGGTAAACACGACTTAATGGGAATATATCCGTAGCAAGTAAGTGAGTGAGTTGTATTGGTGTAGAGGCCTCGTAGATAGACAGATAGATGGATAGATCGCGTGGGCAAATAATAATGGTTGGGCGCAAGACGACAGAAGAGAGGAGAGACACAGCTTCGGTCAAAATGGTCCCATCGGACAGTCGAGTAGAGTGAAGTTGTGCGACGATCTGCACATATTTTTGGCAGTAGTGTGGGACAGGCACAGGCACCGAATCGGCACCGAACCGGCACAGAACCCGTGCGACAGACGCATGCGGATGAGACCGAGACCGAGGCTGGGTGGTATCGTCGCTGGTCGACCGCCCACCGTCCTGTTACTACACGTTATGTCTGTCAACTCATTCATGCTTCCCACTCTACTCCATTCGAATTGAAACGATTTGAACGCAACTCCACTCAGGCTCAGACAAGGTCCCGGTCGGTTCGGATTCGGGTTCGGCACTGCTCTTCGGGCATCACTACCAGTCAGTTGATAACCTGCCTGTTCATGTTGTACACCACAAGCAACACATCTCTGACCAACTCCAACTGTTCAATCGACGTCCTCCGTCTCCGTCTTCATCCACCGCGTTACTCTCGTGCTCGCTGTTATGTAACTTCCGCGCTGTCCAACCAACGACCTGTTGCATAGTCGAATAGTGTCGGCCAACCGAAAAGTGTTGCCATCCTCATCACCGTGCCCTCAATTGTCGGTCCGACAAGCGTTGTCCACTCAGCTGGAATGCGAACCGGACAGTGACGATTTGCACGTCGATCTAGTTACTCGACACAGTTCTGTTACTTGGTCACCTGCTGTTGTCCTTCCTCTGGGTCGTGCGTGCCATCACACTTCTCAACTGGAGCCGAAAGTGGTGCAGGTAAAGTGCGAGACTGTCAGACCGAAAGTTTATTATTCTAGCGCAAGTTTGTTGTGCAAGTATCGCTTTGGTGCCATGCTGTCTGGTGATTGGCAGAGTTCGTGCTGACTTTGCTGGAAGTCAATTCGAGAGCCTCGTTTGAAGCGCAGTTGAACACGTTCAGATTCCTGAGCAGGGAGAAGAACGTCAGCGAGATTCTTCCCTCCCTAGAGACATGGTCCTTGGTTCTCAGCGAGTCACCCGTCACTTGTCACGCAACGAGTGGCGCGATGTTAATCTCGGCGAGTCGAGGCTCCTGATGACAGTTCTTCTTCTTCCACTCCAAGCTCATGACCGTTTTGAGCACTTCATTAACAATATTTTTGCGCCGCAATTCGCGCGATCGTGTGATTGATGATCGCGCCCCTATTTCGCGCTCTTCGATTTACCAGTGCTGCTCAAAATTGCTGCCTCTAACTTTCAATGGGCCACTGGCCCGGGTGGTTTGTTGGTGGCGGAAGCGTTGTCAAACTCGTGTCGAGAGACGGTCAAAGTAGGTAGACTGGCATCATGGAGCAGATGGCTTAACTATTTTGGTGAATGTCTGTGATTGCCAGATTTTTCCAAGGAAGAATATCCACAAATTGAACGATACTCTCGCTGCCCCAATGTCCTATTTTGGTGCCTCGATTTCCTGCATGTCTATTCCCATAACTGTCATAACACCATTAAGTTGACCATCGTCAGAGCCACTTGAGACAATCAATTCGTGGCATGAGAATAGTGGCGACGCATAAAGGCACGCAATTTGTTAACTACAGCATAGAAGTTAGTAATGAAGGTGGATGGAGAATGTATTCCTCGAATGTATTCCGCATCCATAAGAGCAGTTTGCATAGTTTCGTGGGCGAATTACCATTTCTGATATTGATCTGGATAATATCGCTTTCCGTGGCAATAGAAAGATGATACCTGATATCCGGTTTGACCCTCACCCGTCTGAACATAGACGCGCATATCGGTTTCGGTTGTGTTTGCCATCATTATTTTTGCCGGACTTGTGTCAGCTCTCCTCTTACGACGATAATCGTAAGTACAGATACACTCAAGTGCAGAGCATAAGTATCCCTATACATAAGTGTCCCTATACACAAGTGTCCCTATACTAATGCTCTAAACCTTTCTATGGATATCCCCGATTGGAGAATCAATTTCGCATTAGGTAATATCTCGTTGATTCTTTCTTTCGGCAGGACTCGTGAATGGATGCGCTCGAATAATGCAGCAAAATGTATCGGCGAACTACCATAGTGCTGTGCGGTGTATTTTCGTATTTTTGGCCACGTTCACTCTCATATTCGAGTCTCGCTCACTTTGTACTTTTCCAATCACATCTTGTGCAATCCGACGTAACGATCCTGTCACTTTGATTCCTATTGGATAGGCAACCATTATTTTGGTTACAGTTTCTATTCTGTAGGTAGATTGCACAATAAAATAGCGTCCAGATGCCCCACTTAAATATTATTGGAGCGAAACAACAGAAGAAAGTTTACAAAAAAAGAGCGCAACTTTCCGAGCTGTGGCAGAGAGCTACGCAAAATATATCAGCGAACAAACCTGTACCAACATGAAATGAGAATTATATTGAAGTACCGTCAGTACATTAGCGTTGTCGTGGACCGGTGGGTGGAACTGAGGATGCCGTAAAAAAGCGAAAAACAAACACACACAAAGCCGAGAATATTCATAAATAATTTGTCTGTATTGTCAGCAATGGCGATGAGTCTCGTCAATGTTTGTATTTGGATACATCATTGTAGTTGACGATCATGAAATATGCATGAACTATGAAATATACATCAGCTTGTTTTGACGGCAGGAAAAAGAGTGGCAAAATAGTTGGACTTGATCGTACCCCAGCGAAGTGACTGACAACATAATCAGGAATACATGGAACAGCTTTCTCTCGAAGCCATAGTGGCGATGTCCGCTGATAATAAAACTGCTCTGTCCACGTGTTCTCATTGCTCTCAAGCTTTCCTTCAATATGATACCATCGATCGTGAGATTTGCGTCAAGCATCTGCAAAAGTGCAGCGATGCGGAATTGAATGCGGAATTGAATTGCTTGCTGAATTCCGATTCTCTCGTAAAGTTACCTACCTATCAATTGACCTGTGTATTTAGTCGTCCGACCAGCTAATCCCCTTGACAACTTGTTACTCGTATTAATTAAGCGCCAACGTAAATATTAATTGCGTGATAATCACATTAATGACTCGTGGCACTGTTAATGCTGATCCATCGACCTGATGCAGTCACGCTGTGACGGTCACACCCAATCGTGCTTGTATGCTTGACTGTTTCGCCCGCTCAGCGATTTCATCCAATATTAATGATCCTCTCTCTTATGGGTCGTCAGTGCACGTTACAAGTCTTATTTCTAATTAGTAATTGCATTCTGGAGAGTCTCTCTCTCCGTATCGCTTCCGCCCACTTGTCCAGAAATGACCGGCAACAAACAGATCAACTTGAATCTGGCGTTATGTTTGTCACTTGACCGGCTAATGTTGACCACTAATTAAATCAGTCGCTCAACCGGAGTACGTTAGTGGAGATTAAGGCAGAGAAATATTAGAGATAACGACCGGCACTCGTGCTCAGCTTCCTCGATTGTATTTGCCCGTCTCGTTAACCTGGACGTACGCATTTCCGTGACACGTTTCGCGGATGTTGCGAGCAAAGTGTGATAGGCAGAAGAAGGCAGACGCTGATGGTAGATGAAACTGAGCTTTGGGTGCGACGCAACAGGCTTCAACTCAGCTGCTCGTGTATATAGTTATATGCAGTTGTACAACGAGCGCGATGCAATTCTGTGCGCAATTTGGCAAACAATACAGTCCACGTCATTATTTAGCTCGGCGAGGACGGAAGCGGCATTTCTATTCTATTACCTCAGTCAGGCAGCTCTCGGGAGATATCAATATCAGTGTCTTATCACAGACGAGCATTTTTAATAAATAACACGCATTCCCCATTAGGTACTCCTAATGAAACTTTCACTGTTTCTCCTGCAATCGTTCCCCTGAACTATGTATAGCTATAACTTATCCGGACGCCCACTTATTCGCTTCCTTCCTTTTCGTCGGGCCTACTTCTAGTTTGATCGCACGGCTACTGTTACGTCTATTCGTAGCTCGTTTCTGATCAAACTCGCTGGCATATCAACCCAGTCACATTTACATTACCCATCTCTTGTCGGACTCCCGCTAATGCTGTTCGGTGTCCCTCGAGATTTCCAGCACTGCACTCTTGCATTCCACTTATCCTGTTCGACTTTCGACTATGCACATAACATTCTGAGCGACACACACGGACTACTTAATGGCCATGCTGACTGTCGAGACCAGACCGCGCTCTAGACATTGTTAGCTCGTCAACAGATCTTATATCTCTTTCCTTCATTTCAATTCCAGTTCGGCAGTGCTCAATCACCACGCCAATCGTCAGGC